>BDMB01000071.1:745129-1018034 GCA_016859785.1 Macrotyloma uniflorum | reverse complement strand
AAAGTCAGGATGAAGACATTGCTGCCATTGGCTCCTTTTTATTTTGTTAGGCCATAGTTGGATTGACCCTTTCCCTCCTTTTTGTAACCATCAATTTTTTGTAATTTTGTACCTATCAATACAATCAGGCTAACTTTTTGATGGTTAAGTAATATTTGCTTCCTCTCTTCTTTTTTAAGTTATCTCTTCGCCCGAGGTTTATTCGGAAAAGTAGTAAAACGTGAAAGACTTCTGTCTGTTAAAAATGACAAGTGATTAAATACCAAGGATTTAAGGAAAATTATTAGATACCGACGATCATTCGGTTAAATAAAAATGATTAAGCTTCGAGGACTGCTCGATTAAATAAAAATGGTCAAGTTCTGATGACTGCACAGTTAAATAAAAATGGTTAAAGCATTTCGCTTAATTTTCGCTTTGCTGTTGCTCGTGCTTTTTTTTAATATTATTCGGGAGGGATCACTTAGTGAAACGTCCTGGGCCGAAATTATGGGATTGGATAAGGGATCACTTAAAGTGAAGCTTCCTTCTTCCGAATGTTACTCGGTAGGGATCATTCTTCTTTGGAATGAAGCTTCCTGCACCGAGTATTATTCGGGAATTAACACTTGGTCGTGTAAATGAATAAGGGATCACCTAAGTGAAGCTTCTTTCTTCTGAATACTACTCGGTAGGGATCATTCTTCTTTGGAATGAAGCTTCCTGCACCAAGTACTATTCGGGGATTGATTCTTGGAGATTGTTCATGTTCAGCTGAATACTTCTTCATTGATTGTAACAGGCTTTACATTTTTCAACTGAAATAAAATTTTAATAAGTTGGCATTCCAAACTCTAGGTATCTGGTTACCTTGGAGGTCTTCTAGGTGGTAAGCCCCGTTTCCTAATGCTTCTTTTACTCGGAAGGGGCCTTCCCAGTTGGAGGCGAATTTGCCTTCGCAGGGGTCTCTTCGGGCCATACTCTTCACCCTTAATACCAAGTCTCCACATAGAAATCTCCTCGGTTTTACCTTGGAGTTGAATCTTCGGGCTGCTCTTTGCCTACATGCCTCTTGGTTAACATGTGCTCTGTCTCTGTGTTCTGCTAGTAGGTCCAGCTCTACTTGTAAGGCTTCCTCGTTTTCCTCCATGTTTATCAGCAGTCTTCTAGGGCTAGCCTCCCCTACTTCTACTGGTATCATGACATCAGTGCCGTATGTCAGACTGAATGGGGTTTCCAGGGTTGAGGATTGGGGAGTGCATCTGTATGCCCATAATACTTCTGGTAATTCTTCTACCCATCTTCCTTTGGCCACTCCTAGCCTCTTCTTCAACTCATTTAGTATGACCTTGTTGGCTGCTTCAGCCTGACCATTTGCCTGGGGGGTGCTCCATTGAGCTAGTTGCATGTTTAATCCCCAAACCTTTGTAAAACTCCTCCAGCCCTTTCTCTATGAACTGCCTGCCATTGTCAGTGATGACTGAGTGGGGGATACCGAAGCGACATATGATACTTCTCCATACAAACTTCTGTATTTGTTGAGCTGTGATCTTAGCAAGTAGTTCAGCTTCAATCCACTTGGTGAAATAATCTACTGCTACCAACAAGAATTTGCACTGTCCTTTAGCAAGTGGGAAAGGTCCCACAATATCCATTCCTCATACTGCGAAGGGCCAGGGGGCGACCACGTGGTGCAATTTCTCTGGAGCAATGTGGATGAAGTCTCCATTCATCTGACACTCCTTACATTTTCTCACATACTGAGCACAATCTTCTCGCATTGTTGGCCAATAAAATCCTGCTCTTATTACTTTGGCTGCCACTAATCTTCCTCCTGAGTGTAGACCGCATACACCTCGGTGTAACTCATCTAATATGTACTCGGTCTGCTCTTCCTGCACACATTTCAGCAATGGTCCCCCAAAACTTCTTCTAAAAAGCTCTTCTCCTATCAGCAGAAATCGAGTGGCCTTTTTTCGAAATGCCAAAGCTTCTTTGGGAGGAAGTGTGCACTCTCCTATTCTCAAGTATGTCAAGTAGGGGGTTATCCAACTACTTTGGCTGGTAACTTGATTACATTCTTCTTTCAACACTAATGGCTGTGACAATGTGTGATGTATGATTGATTTGTGGTGACCCGTGGTCTTGGCGATTGCCAGTTTTGACAATACATCTGCCCTTCCGTTTTCTCCCCGGGGTATATGTCTCACACGTGCCTCCTTCATGTCCTCCATTCTTCTAAGTGTGAAGTGGTAGTATTTTAACAGAAGGGGGTCCTTCACCTGGAACTCCCCGGATAATTACCCTGCCACAAGTTAGGAGTCAGTCTTGCACTCCACCTTCTTGGCCCCTATTTCCTTAGCCAATATTAATCCAGCTATCAGGGCTTCGTACTCAGCCTGGTTATTGGAGGCTTTGAATTTGAATGTTAGAGCTTGTTCTACTATCAACCCTCCTGGTCCTTCCAACACAATTCCTGCTCCTCCCCCCTTTTGTTGGAAGATCCATCTACGTACAGCTGCCACCACTCTTCCTCCTTAACCTCCTCTCCTTGAAGTTCTCCTACAAAATCTGCCAAACACTGGGCTTTGACTGACCCTCTTTTTTTATAAGTGATGTCATACTCGGAGAGTTCAATTGCCCATGAGATCATCCTTCCTGATAGTTCTGGCTTCCTCAAGATTTTTGCTATTGGGTAATCAGTCCTTACCACCACCTTGTGACTTTGGAAATACTGCCTGAGGCGTCTGGCCGCTACCACCACGGCTAGTGCTACCTTCTCCAAGTATTGATACCTCGTTTCAGTGTCCTGGAGAATTCTACTTGTATAGTATATGGGCCTTATCTCCCCCTCTACCTCCTGTACCAAGACTGAACTGATGGTGGTTTCTGTGGCCGAGATGTACACGGTGAGTTCCTTAGTATGTTCTGGTCTGTGCATGATTGGAGGTGACATTAGAAAGGCCTTTATTGTTTGGAAACTTTCCTCGCACTCTTTGTTCCATTCAAACCTGGATGCTTTTTTCAACAGCTTCAACATTGGCTTAATCTTCTCAGCCATGGTGGGTGTAAACCTAGAGAGGGCTGCCAACCTGCCTATCAACCTTTGCACCTCCTTTTGATTAGTAGAACTCCTCATCTCGATAATGGCTTGGCACTTATCCGGATTGGCCTCGATTCCTCGGCTCGTTAACATAAAGCCTAGGAATTTGCCTGCTTGCACTCCAAACACACACTTCTCTGGGTTTAGTCTTATACTATATTTTCTTAACATGGAAAAGATTTCTTCCAAGTTCTCATTATGTTCTGAGCAAGAGCTGGATTTTACCACCATGTCATCCACATATATCTCCATGCACCTTCCAATCTGCTTCCTAAAAACTTTATCCATCAACCTCTGGTAAGTTGCTCCAGCGTTTTTTAATCCAAAGGGCATCACCCTGTAGTAATAGTTGCAGTCTTCGGTTATGAATGCCGTCTTCTCGGCATCGTTGGGGTGCATGAGGATCTGATTATATCCGGAATATGCATCCAAGAAACTCAACATCTTATGCCCTGCTTGCTGCCCCGTCTACTAGTCGGTCAATGCTGGGGAGTGGGTATGTGTCCTTAGGGCAAGCCTTATTCAGGTCTGTGTAATCTGTACACATACGCCACTTGCCATTTGATTTCTTCACCATCACCACATTAGCCAACCAAGTGGTGTACTTAACTGGCTTTATGAACCCAGCTTCTGTCAATTTCTCCACCTCTCCTTTCACTGCTCTTCTCCTTTCCTCCCCCATCTTCCTCCTCTTTTGTGAAATTGGCTTAGCCTCCCTGTAAACAGAGAGTTTGTGAGTTATAACTTGGGGGTTTATACCTGGCATGTCAGTTGCTGTCCAGGCGAAGAGATCTTGGTTTTTTCTGAGGTTTTGAATGATCGCTTCTGCTTCTTCCTTGCTCACCGAGGTCCCTATGTATGTGTTTTGCCCTTCATGACCAATGCAGACTGCAATGGTCTCCTCTTTTGGTTTCACCCTTTCCTCCTCTTCCACCCTCGGATCAAGGTTGGTCATTGCTACCATGCCTTCCCGCTTACTCCTCTTTTCAATCTTCTCCTCCTCCTGGTAACTTCTGTGGTGGGGTACTTTCAAACTAGCCATATAGCACTCCTTGGCAACTTTCTGATCTCCATGGATAGTGGCCACCTTTCCCCTGGATGGGAATTTCATGGCTAAGTGTGGGGTTGACACTATAGCCCTGAGCTTGTTCAGAGATGGCCTTCCCAGGAGCATGTTGTATGAGGTGTAGGCGTCTATCAAGACGTACCTAACACTTATGGTTTTCCCTTCCTCTCCTCCAAATTTAGTGGGCAAGTCGATGAAGCCTTTGGTATCCACTCTTTCCCCTGAAAATCCCACTACTTGATCGCTATAAGGCTGTATCAGCTCTTCTGGGAGCTCCATTTTTTGAAAGGTTCTCCAATATAGGATGTCCACAGAGCTTCCTTGGTCCACCAAAGTCTTCTTTATTGCAAAGTTTGTTGCTTCAACTGTGATAACCATGGGGTCATCCTGTTGGGGGTCTATGCCTTGAAAGTCCTCGTCTGTGAAGGTGATCGGTGGCATTCTAGATCTCCTTTCCACTGAGTGTACAGATTGTATGTTTCTTAAGTGTCTTTTTTCGGGCAGAGCTGGTGGATCCCCCTCCAGCGAATCCCCCGGCTATTGTATTGATGACTCCCCTGAGGGGGGGTCTTTTTCTTCTCTCCTCCTCCTTTTCCTCCTGCCTGTCCCTTGGCCTTTGCTCTGAATGCCGTTGAGGTGGCGGTCTCATTTCTTGCCTGGGAACCCAGGGCCTCCTTTCTTGATTATTTCTCCTTACCAACCTTTGTAGGTGGCCAACTTGTATCAATTCTTCTATTTTGTCCCCTAGGGCCACACATTCTTCTGTTGTATGGCCCTGGTTCCCATGGTATCTGCAATGCTTAGCGGGGTCAGCGTTTGAAGGAGTTGGTATCCTTCTGGGCATTTGGATCAAATCTGCACTTAGAGCTTCCTCTAGTGCCCTGCCTCTATTCACATTCAGTGGTGTATAATGGGAAAACCGGGGTGTTCTCGGTTCTCTAAATTTTTGTGCCCCTCTTCTTCCTTTGTCCTCCACCTCTCTCTTTTCTACTCCTCGGCTAGTTTGTTGCTCTAACCGGTTCTGTGCTCTGAACTCCCTTAACTCCTCCAACTGCATAAGCTGCCCTGTTTCTTAGTTCATCTAAGCTCTCAGCTGGCTTCTTGCATAAGCTGTCTGAAAAGGGTCCAGGTCTTAGGGCTGTAACTATGTGGTGTAGGGCTACTTCTGGACTCAGGTTCCTGATCTTCAATGCTAACTTCCCGAATCTCTCCATAAACTCCCTCAAGGATTCATTCTTCTCTTGTCTGATATTTACAAGTGCAATTGACGTCAAGTGGTGTGGTCGGCTTGTGGCAAACTGGGTGCCGAATTTGGCTACCAGCGTATCAAAACTGTCGATGGAGTTAGGGGGTAACCTTGTGAACCAGCTTAACGCAGCTCCTTTCAGCGAGGTTGGAAAAACTCTACAAAAAACTGCATCTTCTGTAGTATAGAGACTCACTTGGGTCACATACACATCGATATGCTCATCTAGGTCAGTTGTTCCGTCATATCTGTCTATTGTCAAATTCTTCCAGATAGTGGGCAGGGGTGTCTCCATTATTCCATCCACGAAAGGGTGTCTTCGTCCTCCACCTGGTGTTATGGACACCAAGGCACTTCCTCTATATATCTCCTCCTTTTGACTTGCTTCTTCCCCGGTGGTCCTCGGGGGTGGGCACCAGGAGGGTTGAAACCCCGCTTGCACCTCGGTATGGGAGGAGGTTCCTTCCTTTTCCTCCAGCTTCCTCCTCATTCTCTCATTCTCCTGCCTTAGTTCACCCATTTCTTCAGCACTCCTCTTCTTAAACTCACTCAATTCCCTTTTAAGCTCAGCCAACAGGGACGAGTTCTCATCGGTTTTCTCTTGTTCGGGTGGTCCTCTTGGTTCCTCCTGGCTGGTCATGTTCCTGGTAGTGACCATATTCTTGTTTGTCAATCACGGCCCCACGGTGGGCGCCAAATATTCTTACTGGAACCGGTGACTTCCAAGATATGGTCTTACTGGAACGCCTGGTCTTCGGTCTCCTCACTCTGAATTGATATCGTCCTCTCCTAGCACCGCGGCTCTTCTCGGTCAAACAGGTGGGGGTACCTGCGAAGGCGCTCCGACGCTCAAGTCAGTAAAGGTATCGGAGCAAATTAATGTACTGTAGTTAACAACAACCACCTACCTCATTTACTACCTCTATTTATAGTGGTTTGGGTGAGCTTGCTTATTGGGTCGTTTCTCTGACTTGGGCCTCCATTTGTTAATGATGTTTAGGCGTGGATGACCTTGTTTATATTGTTAATCCTTCTTATTAGTGTCAGGCTGATTGGTGTTAAGCAATCATGACCGTGAACTCATCGGCTTGGCCCTTGGGGGTGTCGGATTTGGCCGAGGTCTCCTCGACTTCGTTGTGTTGATGCTAACTGGATTGTGGACTCTTCGATCCTATTATGCCGGTTTCCAGGGATGAGCCCTATATCAGAGTGTATATATATATATATATATATATATATATATATATTTATGAATTAATGTAGATTTTATTTTATATTGTAAAATTTAGAAAAAATATATAATATTTGATTTTATACGATAATGAAAATCACTCATCATTTTAAGAATTCTAAATATATTTCAACCATTAAAATTAAGTAGAATTTCTTTTTATATTTTTATTTATAAAAATTCTTTTAAGTCAAAATATTTATGGGTTTCTTATCTTCCTAATCCCTCGTACTAGTATACTTTTACCTACGAGATATTAAGTGATTTTATTAAATAAATATCATTTTTTCTATATTGACACCTGTACTCGCTTAAATGACAAAATTAATAATTTTAGCAAATATTTGTTTTATTTACTTAATCAAATATTCTTTTTAATTATTTTATATAATTATTTCAATAAAAATTCAAGTTGTTCAATTTATTAATAAAGATAAAATAAAATAAAATTAGGTTATAAAACTCACCAAAAGTTTAGAATATGTGTTTACTGGAAAGAGCAAAATTTGGGGTGGATAGCATTTTCCTTGTATTATATTATATATGATAAAAAAATATTTCATTTTCATTTAGTTAGTGAATGCATTATTGTATTATATTTATTTTTATGTATTATTGTATTATATTTATTTTTTATACGTGCTGTAAGCAAATATAATATATTTAATATTATAGATGATATCTTGAAGAAAAAAAATATCCATAAATTATGTGGACTCAACTATGTGGAGTGGGCTTGTGCTATCCAATTCAGACCCAATACTTTTTTTCAAGTTTCAATCAGAATAAAGATAGAAAACTTACCTTACCACTGTCATTCGCAGTATTTGGGCCGAATTCATTTTTTGGTTTGAAAAAGTCGAAAATGACAGAGTAAAGAATTTAATACATATTTTTTGTGCCGAGATAATTTTTTGGTCTACATTAAATTTTTTAATATAATTTTTACAAAAATATTCCTAAGAAGGTGAAAATTGGTGTTGGAGTCCGAAATATAACGCTCAGCTATCGTTTATGAACTTTCATTTCCTTTTCGCATTTCATTTCTTTTTTCTTCTTAAACACATTAAATTTAGGTTAAATTTCTTAGGTCCTTCTCTAAGCTACTTTTATACCTCTAAAATTTTAAATCACTACTTTTATTTTTTAATTTTAATATATATTAATAACGTTTATTTTATTTTATTTTATTTAAATATTACAAATTGACATTATATCACATTGTGTTACAGTATGTTAATTCGAGTGATTATTTAAATTATCTTTGAACACATAAGCAATTAACTAATATTTATAAAATTAAGAACACATTCAATTTTAAAAAACCAGAAATATTTTTTTTATATATTAATTTCAAAATTCACTAATTTTATATATAATAAAATTACATCTATGTCTTTCAAAATCACAATAACTCTTTCAAGCGAAACTACATAACTATAGACATTTATAAAAAATTGTAAAATTCAGGAATCTATTTAGTAATTAAATCTTAAATTTATAAAGATTAGTTCTATCTGAAAACGTCAACACATATATCCATTGTGTAATATTTATGTTGAAGCCTCTAATAAAAACTGCAGGTTCTTTACTGGAAGACTAAAAAATTCCATGAATTTGAAATTAGGAAGAAAATTCAGCAATCCCTAATGGGATTGAAGAAAATAATTGGAAGAATATGGATTTAAATTTATGATTGAGATTGTAACCATGAAATCATCAAAGAATGACTTCATTGTAAGGTAAAATAGGTAAAATGATACAATTTGTTTAAAAGAAACTACATATGAGTGACAAGATATGAACACCACACTAGAAGTATAATTAGGACTTGGAGAACTTATTTCACAAACAATCAGAGCAAGAACATTGTTACCTAGGTAGTTTTGCCTGCATTACTTGTGAGGCACCATTTGTATACAAAGATTTAAGCTGTCTACTTATGAGTTTGCTATTAGCCTGCTGAAGTTGTGCATCACTAGACCACCACTGTTCCAAGGCATGAGCTTCATGAAATTTCTGCTTTTCCTTGGTGACCACAAACAACTTTGCAGCAACTTGTCCATTTGTTGGACCAACATTCTCCTTGTCAGCATCATTCTTCTCCCCTTTTGAGCATTCAGGGTCTGTATAAGAGCAACATATATAGTCACTGTTGTTTACATACAGATGAGGAACCCATTTTCCCACCCCAAAACCAGCATTCTTGAAGCTAGATAACCGTGGTATCCAACTCTTCAGTCCTATGCTCAGATTGTCTCCATCATTGCTAGCTTGAGTTTCTTCACTACTTGAAGAAGGAAGAATAGATTTAAGTCTCTTCCAAACCAACTCAGCCTTTTCTCCAATGTTTCTGAGACTCATGGCTAGTGAAACAGAAGGTGGATTGAACAGATGTGTCTCCACATAAATGCCATCTTTTGCCAATGCTTTTCCCACTTGAAGAGCAAAACCAGCTCCCAATGAATGCCCTGCAATGCAAACATTGCTGCTTCCATATGTGTCTGAGACAGATTTTAGTACCTCCAAAGCTACCTTAAACCTGACAGAGCCCTTCAGGCTTTCCCAGGCCAGAAATCTAAGGTCATCTTCAATGTCTCTTCGCATTGTAGGGCTTTTTAGCAATGTCCCTCTTAGAGCTAAAACAGCTTTGGGGGCACCACTTGGTCTGATTAGTACTAAGTCAGCCATTGCTGCAGATCTGTCCCATTCAAGTATAGCACCAAAAATTGATCCATCTCTTTCATCAATCAGTGTTTGTGTGAGCTTGTACTTGAAGGGAATCCACCAATTTGGAGCCAGAGCGTTTTCTAATGGTCGGTTCTCCTGTCTATCTAGTTCAAGCAGGTAAACTGCCTGGATAAAACAAGCAATGACAGTTCTTTTGTAATTTGCATCCTTCCTGCATACAAACAAAATAGTTATCAGTATACACATACATTGCAAGAATGTATTCAGTGGCAGTATACACAAACAAAATATGTCACTCTTGCTAGAGTTAATGGTAATATGAAAGTTTACGAACAAAAAACATGTGAAAGTGTGAATGAATGAGAAAAAGTTTATGACTTTCAAATTCATTAAAAATAAATTAGACATCACAAGCAAGTTTGAGGTGTTAAAATGGACCACATAGTGAAGAGTTTACGAACCAAAAACATGTGAAAGTGTGAATGAATGAGAAAAAGTTTATGAATTTCAAATTCATTAAAAATAAATTAGACATTACAAACAAGTTTGAGGTGTTAAAATGGACAGTATGTTCCGTCCCAATCCAACCGAATAGTACAAATGTCTCAGTCTTATCTGATCCATATTCTTAATGATGCTATCAATTTTAGATTTAGCCTATCTTATGTAAAAATAATTATCATTGAGTTATTTGGCACACTTTAATAAAATAATAAAAATTAAAAAAAAAATTCAAATCCAAGAATTTTAAAGGATAATTAATTTATTTATTGACAGATTTAACCGGAATCTAACAATCAAATAAAAAAATAACCTGACTCAATATACTGTCATAAGTTTTATGTTTTCAACTCATCATTGAGCATTGCTCCAAAATTGCTGTTGAGTAGATCTCAAAATGCATTGAAAAATATACATCCACGTCAACAGGAGTAATTTTGCAACAGGAATTTATTACAAAACTTCAAGATGATTTAAAAGGCATGATCAACAAGGTATAGATAGCTAAGACTTGTTCACATACAAAACTATTGAATGTTGTGCGAACCAACCGGTAGCAAATAAAACATCAGACATGACCACTTAGCTTTGTTTATAGCATCAAGAGAAATAAAATCTGAAGGAGTTCAACTATATTTATTGCAAATTAAAGAGGTTCTGATTATTCAGCACTTCATCAGTCACCAATAGTCAATAGTCAAAACCCAAGTTATCTGATTCAAAATAGTCTTACTGCCAAGCCATTGCAAATATCTCAAACAAAACACTTCAATGAAAGCAGAAGATTTCAAGAAAAAAGCAAAACTAAGAAGCAAAAAATAGTTCTTACAAAGGGGAAAAGTATATGATTTTTTTTCTTTAACCAAAGTAATCGGTGGCAAAATCAAGTCTTCGTTCAAGACAACTCCTAATAATAGTAAACAATCACATTGATGTCACAGTTAATACTAATACTGGAGGAAATCCCGTAAATCAGGGTCCCCAAAACTCTATTCCAAATACTTCTTAATTAAAGCAACTAAGAAATCGGGTATAAAAATGGAGATCTAAACATAGAGAATATAAATAAACAAGTTCAGTTTGAAACAAATTAGGCATCCAAAGTAAAAAAAATAGGCCCTGATTGATACACAAGGCAAAGACCCATAAGGCAAATAAATGATCAACATATAAGGAAACTAAAAGAAGATACACATCAATGAATCAGTTAGATGATATCCAAGAAAACCCATTTTTTTAAGTTTGCAACCTCATCCTAAAATTTAAAACCCCATCACACTAACAACTTCAAAGCCAATGAGACATCACACAAGAAATCAAACATTCGAGTTACCACCATACCCAGAAGCCAAGTTACAAACTTTCCACACCAAGGTTCAAGCACTGGCTAAATGGGGCCAAAAAGCAAGAACCCCACATGCCAAAAGCTAAATTTATCTCAGACGAATCAAAGCAAAACATGAAAAGGGTATACCCACCAGCTAGAACTGATAAGGTCTCTCCAGTTAAGGTTGGTCAAATTGCGAGGACCAGAGACATGAAAGGCGTAAGGGTGAGACGCTTCTTCTTCTTCTTGAAGCACTTCCTTCGTTTCCCCCTCTTCTTCTTCTTTGATCACTGGGCTTGTGGTTTGTGTGCTCATGGTCATGCTGCAAAGAGAGAGAGAAAGAGAGAAAGTGAAAAAGAGTGTCTTTCCTTTGTGGGAACTAGTTGTTTAGGATCATCTTAGTTGTCCATTCAACAACAATAATAAACAACCAAATTCAAAAACTATTCACAATTCGGATCCCACTATGTAACGGTCATATTACTATTAGCGCGTCCGTTTTGAAATATTTACGTTTATTTTCACGAAAGTAGAAGAATAGAAAATTAGATTGAAACATAGGGAAAGAAAATGATTACATATAAATATTTACGTTTAATGTACCTCTTTCTAATTATTTTTCTAACAATTGTTTATTTATATTATACGTTTGATCTTGCTAAAATTAGTGTTTAATAGTTATATTATGTATGCATTTATCATTATTAGATAAACAATGTATTTTGTAACGTGATATTATATGTTAAAATACATTATATGTTTACTCATAATAAACTCATAATAAACCAATTAATTTGAAAATGAAGTCATTTAAAGATAGAAGATAGATATCTTTTAATCCCTTAATTTTTTTATAAGTTATTATTTTAGTTCATCGAATTAGACGATATTAATATAAAAAATTTTGTCTGATTAAAATGTGACACCTCAGAAGAAATTGTAACTAACATTTATTTAAAATTAGTTTAGGTTTAAATATATTTTAATTATCTGATTTTGGAAGTATTTTTTATTTTGGTCTTCTAATAGAATTTTTTTATATTTTTAATTTTTTAGTCGTTTCATTTTTTAAAATTATTATTTTAATCCTTAGGTTTAAATAATGTTAATAAGATGAAAACTTGTCTAATAAAAATGTCCTAAGTCAAATGAAATTATCATTCTGACATAAAATTAATTCATTCAAGTATGATTTGTGAAAGAAGTTAAAACTCTAAATATAATTTTTTATAATAATTAATTTTCTATAATAATCAAGTTGTATTAATTACCATCAATTATATTATCAATTTAAGAACTTATATTTTATTTATGCATGAACTTTTTTTATTTAGTAAGTTTGAACTTATATAGTAATCATGTATCATTAGATTTAATTATTTTAGTATTGTAGAATTATTTTATAATTTTTACTTGATTATAGTTTTCAAATACGTAATTTGTATGTTATTTATTATAAGAAAATATGATTTACGGATGAATTTTGTCAATAATATGACTGTTTACCAACTAATTTTTCGCGTGGACAAAAATTTGTTAGTAAATTTTTTTTATAATATTTCTATGTTTATTGTTAATTATAAGTGACTTCAAATTTGTCATTACGGATGATTCTTGTCTTTTAAGTAATTATGTATTGATATTTATTAATAAAGTTTAATATTTTTTAAAATATGAATATATTTATTAGTAATTTTTTTATAAAATAGTTTATAAAAAATTATCGACAAAAATATCCATAAATAAAGACTTTTGTTTATGTAATTATCAATGAAAATTTTTATTAGTACATATAACAGGTAAAGAATAATATCATATTTATTATATACAATAAAATATGAATATAGGTTTTTTTTATAAGAGAGAAATATTTTATTAAAGCAACTATCAAGCAAGTAAGAAAAAAATAATACTAATGAATAGGGATGAGTTTTCTAGAATGTCATGATTAGTCATAGTTATATATTTTTGCTAATATAATTTTTTTATCATTAACAATTGTTTTTACTAATGGATATACTCTTATACATCATGAACAATTAAAACATAAATAATACAATACAACATTTACCTTCTATCACATATTATCTTATGTGTTTTTTTCTTCTAATTATTCAATTTATTATCTATTATTTAAAGGAAATTTATCTTCTTGAAAAAAAAACTAATATTATATTATTATCCAATATTATAATAACATAATCAAACATCACCTCAATGTAATTTTAGAATTATATTGAGATTTTGTGATTTTAATCTTACTCATTTTAGATATTTCTTATCAAAATTTTAGATATTAGTTTATCAAATAGTGATACACTTCTAAGAAAAGGACTTTTAATATCAATTATTTTTTACATATAATATTAATTGTGCAATCGATATAAATGTTATTAATGTAGAAAGTTGTTTTCTTTTAATATTTATCATCTAACAATGTTTACGTAAAAAATCGATGTCAAAAAGAATATTATCATATGAATTAATCCATATAAAATTTAATACTTATATACAAAAATCAATACTAAATCCTAATCCATAACTATACATTTTCTCAAAGTATTAAAAAAAATTACCTACTTTTTTTATATTTTCTCAATGATTAATATTGAATAGAAGTTTTCAAATTAATTTTCGATATTCGATAGAGATATGTTTGTTGAAAAGATTTATATCCAACTTTACGAATCATGTCCTCTTATATTAATAATTTAAATATATATCAAAATGTTAAAATTGAGATACACTTCAAATATTTAACCATTCACCATATCAAATTCATATAATATAACACTTAAAAAAATTATCACATATTTTCGTACCAACTTAATTTATAATCAATTTTTCATTTAAATAATTTACACAAAAACAATAATATCTACTATTAATATCTCTCACGTTTCTATTCAATAAATTATATAAACATTTTGATATTCTCATACTCTTCGCTTACTAAAAATATTAAAAAATAACTAAAAGTTCAATTAACATTAAATAAAACAATAAACTCAAATATAATATATTCAAATAATATATTCAAATATTATATATGAAAGATTATAAATATAGTTAATTTTATATTACAAAATTAATTTAAAAAAAAATTATGTGATTTATATATTATAATTTTATTTTATTTATAAGATGTAATCATATTCATATTTTGTTTCAAATAAATTATTACATATTATTTTTAAAATACAATTATATATAAAAATTAAATTATATTTTAATAATAATATATAGAAAATAAATATAAAAAATAAAAAATATTTTTATAGACTTTAATTAAATTAATTTTATAAGACTAAATTGAAACTTTCAAATTAATCATTGTACCTTAATGTTCACTTAATATATTATATACATTGTTTCAAATTAATCAATCTACGGTAATATTCACTTGATATTAATTAAATGCACTCAACTTTTTGTGCCAGAATTATCTTATTATTAAAATTAGTAAACAGGAAATGTAGTAGCTTTAATGAAATTAAACCTATATTGATCATACTTTTTTTATTAAAAAAATAATATTTAAATTTATTATTTATCTACTTATAAACAATTGCTAGAAGTTATTAACTATTTCACAGGAACTTTTATAGTCCATTAATCCTAACTAGTAACATCTCTAGTTACAACAAAAAATTATAAAAAAAACAAAAACTAAATTGTGACTAACTTTTTTTTTCAAATAAAAAGGTTTTGTTGTATAGAAACATAAAAGTATCAAATATATGAAATGAAAAAGTAAACAAAAATTCATCAGATACTAAACAACACAAAAAATAAATCTACAAAATTAAAATGATTCGAAACATATCGTCGCAATTGAACAAAACTTCATCATAAAAAACCACTTATATATTTAATTCTTATTTTTTAAAATCATCTGATGGTTTATACATTATATACAAAAAAAAAAGTAAAACTTTTTCACAACAGCTTAAAAAATTCAATTGCAGAATATATTAATGATACAAATTGAGGGATAAGTAGAGTGGGTTTTAGGGTTCTAATAATTCACTCGACCATCTAAGGTTATTTCGACCAATGAAGCTTAAGTAACCTTTCGGTGTATCCCAGTCCTCCATAAATGGGTCAAACCGAACATATTTTACATGTATGATCTGCAGAAAAGGGAGGTTGTCAACATACTGTGGAAGATCTATACATCTGAGTTTTCCTCCTGTTATATACAGCTCATTCAAAACCCAAGGTAATTTGTCAGGCTTGAGCCATTCTGGAATACTTTCTCCAGGAAACCCTTTCACATGAAACTTTTTTAAATTTGATGGAAAATTGATCTCAATATCACAGCAACCTTTTTCAGTAGTACCCCATGATATCTTGAGACCCTCAAGTGCTGACATTTCTTCCAAACTTTCAAACTCTCCTTCTTTGATCTTTGCCTTGCTTCCAATATATATACTGAGTCGCTCTAGTTTTTTCAATTTTGCAAGATCTGATATTTTGCATGAAGTCTTGCCAGAACTACCTATTACAAATCCTTTGAGTACCTGAAGCTCAGTTAGCTTCTCGATCCCCATCGGCATTTTGTCCAGCAAGTAGCACTCAGACAAATTCAAATGTCTCAGGTTTCTCAATGATGAAATATCATTAGGTAGTGTTTCCAGATTGTGACAGGCCTTGAGATCTAGTGTTTCTAGTCTCTCAAGTTTAAGAATAGGTGGCAGGTTGGAGATTCCTGATACCCCACGAAGGCTAAGATACTTCAAATTCTTTAGGCCTCTTAACTCTTTCAGGAATTCTTCACTCTTCACTTCAATATGATGTTTTGGTGAACCATGCAGCCAACGACCCAGTTGAAGCATCTCCAAACGCTTCCTTCTAGCCAGCCACTGGGGTTCAAAGTTAAGATAACTTGCACCAACATTAAAAATAGCTTTCCAATTGCTAGATTTAAGACCAAACTCATCATCACTTAGTTTAACCTTTCGTCGGTCAAGTACTAAACATTCATATTGACTATCACTGGGATTGGATGAGGTTATTATTTTTGAATAAATTCCATAAAGCTTCTTTTCATTATTTTGGAACAATGGCCTCATCAACTTGCGATGGGCCAGAGGAAAATGAAAGTTTTTCTCAACAGGAAACTTGCTATAACCATAAGGTTCAATCAGGCCACAATACAAAAGATTGCGAAATACAGACTCACCGGTTTGTTGCCAAGGAATTCTGAGCGAATCCACTGCATGTGTCCACCAGAGAAGTAGATTCCTTTCCTTTAGAATAGCATTGTTAGGGAAAAGTAAGAGAGACGAAAAGCAACGTTTTGCATGATCATCAAGTTTGTAATAAGTAAGAATCACATCCCGAACTTGGTCAGAAGTAATTCCTAGGGGTCCACTCACTTCTTCTTTCTTCTCCCAAGGGAATTTTACATCACTCCGTACTATAGATTGAGGTTCATCTTTACTCCTCCTACCCGGTAGCAACTTCTTAGTTGAACTCCTTATTTTCAGGCAAATATGATCCCTCTCTTCCATCAATTTGCCTATGTTTTTGTTTCGAAGATAGCCATCTACCTGTGTTAATGTGTCAAGGAGTTCATCTTCATTTTTCTTCACTGTGGAAAACAGGTCCTCTATCGCAATCAACTCATCCCTCAAATATCTCAAAACCTCCAATTCCATCATATTTGCATTTTTTCCTACTGTCACCAAGCGCTTCAGCAATGTAGGCACTGCTTTCATGGGATTGGTTCGAATAGACATGTCTTTTTCTGCAATAAGATTGAGGGATAGAGATTGAGGTTTTAAGACTTAATAATAAAAACTTGATGAAACTAAGAGACAATATATTTTTGCAACAAGATTGAGGTATATGGAGAGTGGTGAGAGATTTTGTGATCTTATGAGAAACTGGTGATGAATAAACACTATATTTTTCGAACAAGATTGATCAGGACTAGAGTGGTGACTGGTTTTGAGACTTAATTTATGAAAAACTGATGTGTTGAAGAAACGATATGTTTTTGACAATAAGATTAAGAGACAGAGTGAGTATGGTTTTGTGACTTTGATGAAACTGATGAAAGAATCAATTATTTAGCAACAAGATTGACGGACACAATGTTTGTTGAGCTACAGATTTTGTGACATGATGAAAAACTGATCAAATGACCACGATATATATAGAGTTTTCACAATTTATATATTATAAATTAAATATGACTTTTTTTACGTCAAAAAACATAAATTCATAAAATAAGTGCTTAGCAAGACAATTATGCTTTAGGTTGAAAATAAAATGGTTTATGGTTAAAAATATATATATATATATATATATATATATATATAATATATTTAAACTTATAGATTTATATTATCTTCTTTCTGGAAGTTCACTTGTAATGAGCTAAATATACATATTCATAAAAAATAAAGAATTTATTAAATTAGAATAAGAAAATCATGAAGACAGGAAGATGATTAGAATAATTTTAATTTTGCTTCAGAAATGTTGAAAGGTATCTTTGGTTTGATTTAAATTTGGCAAGGAATTATTCCAGAACCCCAATAACAAGTTTTTGACATTGTTCTTTCTTTCACGAATGGAATCGTTACAGGTTTATCAATGTCTAGAGAATAACCCTACAAGAAGTTTTCCTATAAAAACTCTCATAATACTATATAATATATATATATATATATATATATATATAATTTTTATTGTTATAATTTGTAGCGGATAGATATCTTCATAAATTACTGAAATCTTTTTTTCGTCAGTTCATAAGACTTATTATAACTAATAAGACTTATTATACCTAATAGATTAATAAAAATAAAATTTGTCTAAAAAACATATGAATACTATTTTTTATGTGATTAGTGTTGAATTTTGAGAGACATTAATATTGTATAACTTTTCTAAAAAAAAAACATATTTAAAGTAAATTGGATCTATATGAAGAAGAGGTTTGGAGGGTCTCAATGTAACTGATTTCAACTTGATAAGAGCGATGTTGTTCTCTTCTGACGAAGAATCCGGTGATTCTGTCAAGGTTGTAGAAATCTGCGAGAACAAGTCTGAGTTGAAATTGAAGTTAGAGTGTTCAACTTTGGGTGTGGAAGATTGCGTAAGTCTGGGGGTGACCCTGAAACGGTGTAGAATCTGTGGAAGAGGAAGGAAATGGGTGAGATGAGTTGCTTGTAATTGGGGAAAGGGATCAGGTATGTGTGTCCTTGCTTTATTCCACTGTTTGTGACACTGCTCATCAGAATTGTTTTCTAAAATTTAAAGCTCTGAATTCTTATTGATTATGTGAATTTTGTGAATTGTTAGAATTGGTTTGTTCAAGGTTTTACTTCTCAGGTGTTATGGTTACGGTTTCTTCGTCTTCATTGACATTTCACGAAATTGCTGACAAATGCGGCAAAATTAAAGGAAAATTGTAAGAATTCAAAATGAATATTGGAGTTTAAAGTGAATTGGATCCATTAAAGTCTTGGGTGGGAAATGGAATAGAATGTGAATACAATTTGATGCCACTAATTTTCAAGGTTTTAAATTGGCCTCTTCAATACTATGGAAATTATGACCAAGTGCGGCAGCAACTGCTGTAACGTCGAAGACCCCCCAAAAAACCTTATGACGACAAACATTGCGGTCTCTTGATTTTTTAAAACCATGATAGATTTTACGGTGTTTTTTTTCCATATTGCATGGGATTTTTAATTACTTTTTTCTCTCGAATGGATTTCCAAGTTAATGGAAATAATATTCTTCTCCAAAAATTTTATTTGGTTATTTTTCCATTTACTTTCAACATGCTGAATAAAATAAATAAACATTAAAACTAAAATATAATTAACACAATATTCAAATCAGTGTCACCCTTTGTTAAACGGCAAACTCATTAGAAGGGGCAATATTGATTTTTTCAATAGTCAAGCTCATGACCAATAACAAGTCACAACCATAACCACAACTTCTCTTATTGGTGCAAATGATGTCACGATCAAAAGTTAAAACACTTTTCCTCGTATGTTCTCTTCTTACTCTGTTCATCTTCACACACCTTCTTCCACTTTTCCTCGCCACTTACCACTTATGTGCTACCATAATCACAAGGTAACATACACTCATTTCACGTTCTTATATATATAATATGGTATGATGGTATATGATATGATTGCTAACTTTTCCCAGGTTGAAGAACAAAAACAAAACTTTTGAACTCAAATAATGTCTTCTGATTCTCTTCTTCCTCTCCCCGAAACTCCCATCATTGTAAGCATTGTTACTACCAGTTTCATTCTCACTATTCCTCTCAATTGAACTTAGGAGTGTGTTATCTGGATTTGACAGGTGGGGTTTGGTGGGGTTGGCGTGGATTTTCTGGCAGTAGTGCCATTTTTTCCTAACCCTGATGCTAAGATCAGAACCACTGAATTCAAGGTTTTTCCTTCTCTAGCTTTCACTCACACTCTTATCTTTCTTCTATTATCGTTCTTATTAGTATGGTTGTTATTAATCTTGTTGCTAGCATATTATTTTTCTGACTTTTCGAAACCTCATTTGTGATAACTTTGATCACATGGTTAGAGACACACACGAAACATTATTAATTAAAATTAAAGTAGTAGTTTTATTTTCTGGGTTCAGAAACTTTTTTGACGTTGACTTTAAAATTAACTAAACCAAGTCTAACTACTCACTTTGGGTGGAGTGGACCACTATGTTTACCTTTCTTTCAACTAAAATACAGTAAACAATTTGCATTTGTTTATTTAAAGCAATGTAATCTTGATAATCATATAATTTTAATTTAATCATAGCATTGTCGTTTACTTTTATAGTATTGTATTATTATGGATAAGCATTATCATTCATACTTGAGTAGCACTACTTCTATATATTTTTTTTAGAATTTTTCTATTTTAACTCAGATAAATTCCCAGTGGATATCTTTTTTTTTTTTAAACATAAAAATAGTTATTTTCTTTTAAATTACTTTTCTATAATGATCACTTCCTAATAATGGTAATGTCATAATAAGGGTGATTAATGTTTATTTGTAATTTTTTGTTTGGCAGGTCCAAGGTGGTGGAAACACTGGAAATACTATGACATGTGCTGCCCGTTTGGGCTTAAAGCCAAGAATAATTTCTAAGGTTTCTTCTTTGCTTTGGCGTTAGTTTATGACAGTGTAGTTAACATTAAGGTCGTGGCTAATTTCTTATGATTATGCAATTTGAAATCACTAGATTTCAAATGATGCTCATGGTAAGGCTATGCTGGAGGAACTAGAAGCTGAAGGGGTGGATACCTCTTTTTTTGTGGTATGTACTTGTCAATGTTTTTTTGTTAGTCTGAAGAGCATAAAGTTACAAGCACCTGGATATTCTTCCTCCTACAAAAGGAAAAAGAAAAAGAAAAGTAATAAATTTTTAGTAAAAACTGTTAAACCTTGTATATATATAAAAAGCATATCTTGTGAGATGCAATTTTAGTTAAATTTAGTCTGTGACCATTGATTTTGATTTTGTGATGAAGATTAACTCTTCTAATACTTTGTCCTTTTATATATGTTGTTGTTGAATCATAATAAAAGACTTATTTTTTGTTGCTTAACTTGCTACTTGGTCTATAATATGAGTATGAATATATTCATGAAAAAGGTTTTAAATGCTACTTTATTCTTTTGTCATTTGCACTTGGTTGTGGCAAGCAAAGCATTGCTCAACCCAATCTCTATTTTTTGGTGCTGATCTTTCATTGATTCTTTTTTCCATTTGTTTCCAGGTCTCGAAGGAAGGGACTTCACCATTTAGCTACATCATTATTGACAACCAAACGTATGTGAGATTACTTAAACGATTTTTACACACGATTTATGTTTATCTTGACCAAGTCTATCCAATTTCTCACTTAATGGGGTTTGAAAAATGAAAGTATTGACAATGCCATTTATATATGCACAAAATTTCAATGTAATTCTTTAACTATCATTCGTGTTGTTCTTTAGTTAGAATTAAAGTTTCACTTTAATCTGCATAATATATTTTTTAACTCCAAAGTTACATCATTGCATAGATCTGGTAAAATTCTAATTTTTTTATAAGTTAATTTTGGATTAGAGAACAACACTAAGATTATTTAAAGAATTGCATTTAAGTTTCATCCTTTTATCTAGATTTCTTTTGAAGTTGTAAGATTAACAGTGACTCGACATTCTTAGTTGTTTACGTGTGCAAGTTAATTTATACATTCCAGAGGACATTTGAAAGAACATGATGAAAATACTGTAGAATGAATGTTACTCATGTGATTTATCTTCATATGAAGTTTTCTTGTATGATAAATTGTCATGCCTAACTTAAATGATTTAAATGACTCCTTGTTCCTGAATTGTTTAGGTGTGCAAAATAATTAATCCTAGAACTTTGAACATTCAGGAAAACAAGGACCTGTATATTCACTCCAGGATATCCTCCAATGGTCCCGACTGATCTTCCCCAAGCCAATTTGTTGTCTGCGCTAGATGGAGCAAGATTAGTCTATTTTGATGCAAGGATGCCTGACTCTGCTCTTGTCATTGCTCAAGAGGTAATTACATCTTAGTTGTTACCTAGTTTAAGTAATGAAAACTTCCATATTGGTGATTACATTTTTGTTTAAGTCAAATTGGTGATTGCTATCAATACTTACTCTTAAAGAGGTTGCTAATTCAGATGCAAATAGTGATTGAAGGTAACAGATAATAGGCCTCGTAATTAGGATAGAAAACTTCAAATCCCTTTTCTGTATAAACTATTGTGAAAATACACCCGATTATCTGTACATGGATCATTACTAGACTCACAAATGTTGTCCTTAATGTGATTTCTTTTGATATTTGAAGAGAAAGCATTGTAGTGATACATAAGCTAAATTTAATTTAATTTTGCCCTTTCAGGCTCTTTGCCAGAATATATCTATCTTAATTGATGCTGAAAGGCCTAGGGAAGGGTTGAATGACCTCCTGGGATTGGCTGATTATGTTGTATGTTCAGAAAATTTTTCAAAGGCAAGTACTCATACTATCATGATGTAGAATCGTAGAATATCATAAATAAATTGGGACCCGTGAGTTCTTTTTTAGCTTGCAGATATGCTGTTTTATTTTTAGATTCCAACCATTTCGTCTTAGATCATGAATTTTCTTTTGCAAATTCAAAATTGTAGCTTTGTCTTATAGTTAGAAGAAAGAATGAGCTAATAAAACTATTTATAGCTTATAATAAAATGGAAAATGAACTTGTTCCCATCTGACATGTGAAACGACCTCCCTGTAGAGTGGAATTTGGGACTTGCTTTAGGACACATTATGCATGTATTGCATCATAAAGCATAAAAGAGGAGGGTTATGTCACCTGCATGGTGTGTGCATCCCCTCCGCCCTCTTCCTAAAGGCATCCACTAGACTGTTCCATGGTGGATCTATCATTAGCAACGTGTCTTGACATCTTTCAGAACAAGTGCATAAGTTTAGTGACAATTCCTTAAAATAAAATCAACTTAAGATGTTTAAAATTAGCTAAATCAGATCAAATAAGACATGACTAGTGAATCAGGGCATGTAACTGGACAATGGTTGACCACCTGTGTAAGTTAATTAACAACTTGTCATTTCCTTCCAAGTCTACCATCTGACAATTTTAAGGGTTCATTTACTTAGAGAATGTTTTCTATTTCCATTTTTTATGTTTTCACTTTTAATTTCAAAATTTTCACTATTTCTTTCCTAATTTCAAAGATTTGTACAAGAAACCGTGAAACTAGCTTTCATTGTTTTCAGGAATTTTTTGCTAATTTCATTTTTTTCGATTTTAAAGATGAATGTTTGAACATTCTTTTTTTTTTTTTTTTCATGTATGGTTCTCTCTTCTATTTGTTTGAACTGTTTGTGTGACATTTCTTCAACATGAATCCTATTCATGATTTTTAACTAACAATTTGACAGGCTTGGACAGAGGAATCATCTATTCCAAGAGCGCTAGTATCAATTATTCTAAGATTGCCAAGACTAAACTTTGTGATTGTAACTTTGGGAAAAGATGGTTGCATAATGCTTGAGAAATGTGTAGATGATGGTAAAAATACTTGTTTCCATATTGTTTGGGCCTTATGAATTTGAATTCATATGCAAAAAAGTAGGTAGAAAGTGTTGCGTTGGATAAATCATCTTTTTATTTTTTTCATTTAATTTCTAATATAACATAAATTGCAATTACTTTCTGGCAGAGAGTTCTCATATAGAAGAAATGGATGTTGACATCTGTTTGACATCATTAACAAAGAGAAAGGACGATAGTATAGTCATGCCAACCTGCATAACTTCGGTAATAACCTGCTATTTATTGTTATAGTTCTAGATTGACCTCTAATTGTGCAATGTCTTCTCTTATTTCTTCAAGAGATGATCTTCTATATTTATTACTCACTATTGAACCCTTTAGAGACATGTTCTGAACTACTTCTAATAATCTGTCATATGAAACACTACTAGTACAAGTACAAAATCATCACTTACACAAAACTTATTTTCAAGTCTGATTTATCAAATGGCGCTAGAACTTGCCAAACTGGTATGACTTTTAATATATACATATTTAGGTAGAGATTGTCTAGAAAAAAGAGTCACATTTTAAATGCTCGACATGGAAGAATTTTAATTTAGGTTAATATTCCTAGGGCAAGATAACATTGATTAACTCCACACTTTGTGAAGAAACTTTGAGACTTTTGTCATGGATATATAGTATTTATTTAATGTGATTGCGTATAACTTATCTTGATTGTGGAGAGAGTTGATCATTTGGCAACCAAGTATAGATCAACACTTCTTTACTTCTTGATCACAGTTTTACGTCAGCTAACATTTTTAAATCTAGTCTTATCATGGGCAACCTACAAGTATGCAATGGGATACATTTTTTTGCAAAGGCAATTTGATTCAAATGTCATAGAACTTAATTTTCTTGGATTCTATTAATTGAGGTTAAAAATCTCTATACCTGCAAGACCATTTTTTATAGTTTTGATTTAGGGTAAATGCTGGTTAAACAATGTCTGCTTGAATTATATTCATGAAAAAAAATCTACTTGGATTTATCTTTTTATTTAATCCTTCCAGCCAGTCACAAAATTAAGAGCCGAAGGCATAGGATCTGTGTGTGGGAGGTTATATTTTGGGACAATTGAAAAGATTCCACCATCAGAGCTTATTGATACAACTGGTGCCGGGGATGCATTTATTGGAGCTGTTTTATATGGTTCGTGCAACCTTTTCTATTATTTTTTATTCTATCCAATTTCACAGAGATGGAATTGTTCACCATCATTTCATTGTGTTCATTACTTCTACCCTTTCTAAATGTCACTAGTTCACTGGCTTGTTAGTTTTGATCCTTTGATGTTACAATTTCATAATTTACAAAGTACTTATTTTATGTGCAGCAATCTGTATCAACTTACCACTAGAGAAAATGTTGCCATTTGCTTCTTATGTGGTAAGCAAGAAACAAACTACTTAATTTGGATTTATAAATTAATCAATCTTAACACGTACAAAAAGTTGTTACACAAATATACAACATTAAAGAAACACTATTCTAATTTTTTTAATACTTTTCTATTACCAATTCAATTGGAAATTTGGAGTTAATCAAGGTTGCTTGTGATGCTAATTGCAGGCAGCTGCCAAATGTAGAGCTCTTGGAGCTCGTACTGGTCTTCCATACAGAACCAATCCATACCTGAGATCCTTTACTTAGCCTAGAGTCCTAAGCTGCTCATCAAAATCCTAAAGTATTTACCATTCAAGAAACAAGGCTTCAACGTAGAAATTTTGTTGTTGTGTTCTAATTAATCATTTAGCCCAAATATTTGTGTTTTCGTATTTTCATATTTTTATGTAGCTAATTGTAACTTAAATTGTATAACTTCAATGTGTTGAAAATTGATTTATAGAAGCCTTTTTGTATATGAATTGTACATGTTTTATATGTTTGTGAATAATATTAAAATTGATAAATATTAAGACAAGAAATGAGTGAACCGATAAAAATTTCATTGAATTACTTGAATTATTAAATGAAGTGCTGCTAGAAAATAATATATTTTTCACCTATCATTATGAGGTGAAAAATTTTCAAGTACAAGAAATGTATGTTTGCCCTAATAAATATATATTATATACAAGAAAATTTGCATTGCATAAGTGTACAAGATATGAGATTTTTATGTCACAAAGTGAAGTGAAGGATGATGATTGTGATGATTATAATACCAAAATATTTCTTTAAGAAATTTTGGTGATATCTTTTTAAGATTTAAGCGTTTATTTTCTAATGTTAATGATATAATAAACCTTGTGTAGCATGTATCTGGGCTAGGAGACATGATATATTGTTATAACATATCGTTTATTCCCAACTATGGAAGGAAATTAATTTGTTTCCACATTTAAAGAATGACCCAAGAAACCTTTGACTTGGCCTCACAATAGATAGGTAGGGTGAATTCTTATGTTAATTTAAGTAGCAAGTATAGTTTATGACCCATTTTGTTTGTCATTTATAACTTCTATTAAATCACAAGGGAAAATGACATGAGAAATTTAGATTGCAAATTATATTACAAGTTTGTTATCAATTAATTTTTTGAGTGATACAACTTTTATTATGATATTATCATTAATTTAAAACATTATTTTTTTTTTACCTTGAGTAGAGTTCATAAGTTACTTTTGTCTCCCATGGTTATTAAAACATTTTGAATGCAACTATTATCACTCTAAAACACTTTGATAGTATGCATATGGTTGGTTTTAATGTGAATGTGCAGGAGAATAACCACACATATTATAGAAGAGTGGTGGTTGAAGAGATAAAAAATGCCAAAGCACCAATCCTTACGTCTTCAAAGAAGATTCAATTTATGGGGTAAACATTTAGAACATTCAGGACATGACCTACCCACCTAATTTAAGGTTTTTTTAAAGAAAAAGAAAGTATATATAACTTAAATTTATTTTATATATATATATATATATATATATATATTATTGCGTAATGTTTTTAGTATTTTAAGTTTGTTAATGTTCATCATTATGATATGAAAACCATTAGGATACAAAAGAAATCAATTGTAGCTGATGTTAAGACCAAAGATCCATGTAATCTAATGGTGGAGTTCATTGGAGTTCAAGTAATATACTTGTTCACAGTTTATTACTAATATTCTAGTAAATAATATTATTTTCATAGGAAGAGTTTTATTTTAAAAGTTTATTTCTTTATTTTTATAAATTTTTATTTATAAAGTGAATATATTTAAATTTTTTTATTTTTATTTTTTAAAATTTTTTATTTATTAATTAAATTTTTTTTAGATGTATAATTTTATTTTTATAGTAATTTATCTAATTTTAATTTATATTTATGTATAAAAGAACTTGTATGAATATCGTATTATTTTTAAAAAAATTAATTTCATCCTGAAAGATATAACTTTTTTTATATTTCATTAACATTTCAAAGTTGTTATTTTTTTTTTAAATTTTAATGATATTTGATATTGATATCTATAACATGAAATGAAATCATATATATTAAGAAAATAATATAATATTTACACCAAAAGTTTATTAAAATTTAATAAAAAAAATAAGTTAAAAATATAATAAATATAATCTTTCTAAATTGTTCAATCAAATAATTTAAAATTTAATAAAAATTAAAACTTAATTAATTAATATATTAAAGTTTAAATAAAAAATTAAAGTTAACTCATAATGAAGGCCTAAAGTGACTTTATCTCTAATAAAAATTTAGACTCTCCTTTATTTATGAGACTTTCCTACATATCACGTAAACGTATTAATATTTAGGTCATGACAAAATAAAAACATAATTTATAACAAAATTAATTCAAAAACAATAAAAAATAATCACATGATAATAAGGAAAAAAATTTAAAGTTTATATTTCTTATTCGTCTAGTGTAGTTTTTTTTTCACTAACACATAGTTAATTTAATTCTTTTATTAATAACAAAATACTAGTTATAAATATAATACTTTTTTTATTTTGATTGAAATTTTCTAATGCATGTCATATTTGTTATTCTTGCATTTGGTATATTATGTTAAAAAATTAGAATATTTCCTAAAGTACATTTGGTATATTTTTTTAGAATAAAAAAATGAAGAGTGATAACTTACAAATGTTAATCTCTCAAAGCCAAAGATACTTCAAAATTCAAACACTGATGATCCTTCAACAACTCTTTCGTGATAATGTGTAATTGAATCTTGAAAACAATTATGAAGATAACTCACCCATGATTTATCAATTATGAAAATATTTGGATATTAATTTTCTGGTCTCCATGAAATGATGTTATAGTAAGTTCTTGAATTTGCATCTTAAGCAGAGAAGAAAACATATTAGCCACGTAATTTACAATCTTTGAATGACATTGCCTTTTCTGACAAAAACAATAGAAATTATTTCTTATATCTGCATGAAATTCAAATTCACCAGTTCTCTATATGCTTTAAACACTTGTATCCTATGTAGAAGTCAGGGTCAATTATGGTGAGGCATTGATTCATCTTCCTCAACAAGTTTCACCCTTCAACACCTTCTCCTTTTCATTCGGACGAATTTCTTGACAACTGGATCTCATCATTTCATTGCCCAAAACCACTCCTTGGTTTTGTATATAGACCCATTTTTCTTGAAAAAGGTAAAAAAACACAATAAAAGATATCTGAACAGTGAAAAGTATGCTCCAAATTTTTATGGGTTTTGATGTTTTTTGGTGGTAGGCTCCTAATCCAAGATATACATTCAGGACACCCAGAAATGTGACTGCAGTTCCAAGAATCCAGTGTGCAAAGAACCACACACTTCTTTTGGATCCCCTGAGAAGAACAATATCAATATCTTATTCATCATGTTCTATTAACAGAACACTAAAACTATCAGTAAAAATATGAATTGAAAAGAGAAACCATAGAGTGCTAAATAAATGTACTTGCTAGATATAAACATCCAACATGAAAACTTAATTAAACTAAAACACATTTTAACTATGCTTAAATGGCAATAAAATGATTCAAGGTCTAAGCTAGGATTAACTGAAGTGGAGTTTGAGCATAACTCAACCTCATAAAATCGGCTTATGAGATAAGGTTTATCCCTACTTATATACATTAATTAATTTGACCATATCACTAAGTAATGTGGGATCTTTAACACACCCCCTAGCTCGAACGTGGTAACGTGGAACTGAACAGACAGGACAATTGTAGGACGACATATGTGGGTGAGGGGTGGTGTAATAGGTCCAACAATTTTATTAGGATAGACTCTGATACCATAACAGAAGTGGGTTTTGAGTTTAACTCAACCTCATAAAACCGGCTTATGAGGTAAGGTTTACCCCCAGTTATATACATTAACGTGGTCATATCACTAAGCAATATGAGATCTTTAACAGGAATTTCATGTGAACAACGATACATTTTCTCAATGAAAGGGAATTCAGTAGTTTTTTACCTTTGTGGTCGGAAAATGCCAAGTAAAACTTGGAGCCAGATAATGCCATATAGTGCAACTCCTAATCTTTGATGACTATTGTTGAAGAGGTTGTTGAAATTTTTTATGGACATGATTGCTCCAACTGTGGCAAGGAGTACAGCAATCATCTGTTGAATAGAAATTCAAAAGTATAAATCATGTTAAAAGGAAAGGTCATCAATGAAAACATACTTTAGACAAGTTAGTTATTTCTGGTAATTATGATCTACATTAACTTCTGTCCTTCCTTATAGCTATGACTTAGTTGTATGAAGAAGGGCCAACAGCATAATTTTGTAGTCCTCTTCACAGGCTGTGTTTCACAGCTGAGATGGAGAAAGGTTGAAATCTCAAAAAACATAAAAGATCATGTAATTAAAATGTCTTTCTTTTCTTCAAAGTATCCATTATAGTTATTTTCAATAAACTAGGAGGTAAACACCACTGCATAATCTCATTAGCTACTAATAAGCTTTAGGCTAAATAAAATAACCAAAAATCTGAATCTTGCTACTTTTAGCTTCATGTCAACATCATTAAAGGTAAATTAGTGCTGCAACTAACCTTAAAAAACTAATTTAAAACCAATAATAGATCCAAAGGGTGGCCAGAGTTTCCTCTTCCAAAATTTTATAAAGTTGTTTGTTGTATTATAATCTAAAACACTATAGCTTATTTTGTACTCACTCTTATCAATTTTCCAAGTTATTTATCAACTTTAATCATTCACTAATTGACAAAATGCTTTAACTTTAGGTATGAATTACATATAAAGTTAAAGGTTAAAAAGGGCAAATAAGTTTTGAATTCATTTTATATATCCCCTTCAAGTCATATAGACATATAGATCCTACATGCGTATTTAACCGGTGCATTACTAACTTAACATGTTGTCTCTGACCTGTAATAAAAGAAACACAATCTCATTCAATTTCTCAAGGTTTTAAGACTTTTTCATATAGCTACTGAATTGTGAATGAAATAATAATATAAGCTATTTAGTGAAAAATAATTCCTAAAACTTTTTCCGATGTATGTCAACTAGTACTTGAATTATGCATTCAATTGAGCAAGGTGAAGATCATTTTGAAAATACTAAGTCTAACTTTGTTTTGGCCCTTTTCATAGCACTTATTTTCTAGACCTGTACTGTTTACTACCATGAATTCTTGTTCTTTTGTTGTGGGATTATTGGTTTTCAAGTTAAAGTAAAAGTAAAAGAACTTACAGTATGCACAATCAATTATTACATCTGATTTGGAATTGTGATGTAATATGGACTTGGATATACTTGCCTGCAAAATTGAATGAAGATAGAACACAATTCTATGCCTTCTTAGATTCTCCTCTCTGTTTGACAGTCTAATTGCAAGTATGCCAACAGGCATCAAGAACCCCATTGAAGCCCAGAGGAGAAAGCCATGTAATGTAATCTCAAACTGAAGTCTTGGACTCATCTTAACCAATCACAGAAAAAGGTTAGCTTCAGAGACTAAACACACATTTATTACAAAGGATTTTACCTGTAGGATTGGAAATTAGGCAAGAGGGCATAATGAATAAATGATGCTGCTGCTAACTTTATTGAATAAAAGTTCAGAATATGCAATATAGATGGAATACCATACCTTAATGTGGTTATCTTTGGTTCTTGAAGGGCTGCTTGTAATTTGCTGGTGCTCTTGGGATGAGCTAACAAGGGGAAACATGATGAATACAAGAGAAGCATGAAAGAGGAAAGAAATGAGCTGTTGCTGAACTCCCATTCTTCCTAGTCCTCTCTTTTGATGAAAATATGAAAAAGTGGTCAAACTCAATGTCAATCTCCAATGCCAGTAAAGATTTAAGGAAGCAGAAAACTACAACATTCTAAAAACAAAAAATGCGTATGATTTCCCATGAACTGAAGGAGCTTATCCTCTCTCTTTTTTTAGTGCCTTCTGCTATCTGTATGTGAGAGAGGATTCTGAGCAGAGAGCACTCTTATCTAGACAGTAAAACAAAAAAGTTGGCACCAATTTAGGAGAAATATGAGATCAATATGAGGTCAGGGAAAGCTCATCAGAAGAGAAAGAGTTTAAACTTTAACCTTCCTAAAGTATACATTTCATTTCAGATTAAATTGACATATTCTTAAGGCTGTTGCATGGAAAAATTGATTGTTGATACTAAGTCCAGAAGATCTTATAAATAATAAATTGAAGTGGAAATGTAGCATTTAGTGAGATTTCAAACTTGTGGGGTTCACTTGGACAGGCTTTTTGAGAATGTGGACTTGCAGAGCTAAAGTTTGTCAGATTTCAATGTGAGGGTTAAATTTATACATGTATGTACTGAGAGACAAAGTGGGTTGTGCTAGATTTACAAGGTAAACATTATCTTATGCTTCCCACTATTGAATGCACATCATTATAACATGCTTGAATAGACTTCTCCACCAACCAAATACTCAGCCAATATACCGAATTTGGTTATGAAAAAGTGAGTCAATAAAATCAGATTCTAGAAAGATTTTCCACTTCTGAATTAAAAGTATCTCTGATTTCATACACTAACATTAGAATTCCTTTTTATTCTTCTCTAAATCTTAATATAAGACAGTATTTAAAATGATGATTATTCTTATAAAACACTTTATATCTCATGTACTACAATTTTGAGCTGAATCTTATAAATGATTCTGTGGGTTAATTATATCATCAAATATTTGTAACTTTCTAATAATGTAAGTGTTATCAGAGCTATGAATAGAACATTATCTGCATTTTTTCTTTCTATATATTCTATTTAATGGCATTTGAAAAGATATCAAAGGATATGGAAAATTAAAATATGTAACAGACACCATAACTCTTTACACATTATTTAGGATTCCTAGAGAAATTCTTTTAATAATTAGAAAATATTTTAATGCCATGACAGTCTGTGATTCAGTGGGCTTGGGTGTGTTCTTCAATGTTCACTAATCATGTATACTTGTAGAGATTCAAGATGTTAAAAGAAAAAGACAAATCATTTGTCTAACACGTGAGTTTTTATAATTTCAATCTTAATATTCTTTCTATAATTATCATAAAGCTTTTTTGAGATTAATTTTCTCGTAATTCCTTTGTTGATATTTTTATTAAATATTCTATTTTAACTATATTTTATTGTTTACAAAACTTGAATTCCAATTTTATTTAATAAAAATTTGAATTTGATATCACTCAAGTTAATTATTAATGTATGTATTTATTGAAATTTTTAACAATAGGAGTATATTTACTTAAATATTTTTAAAAAAATACTTCTTTTAATAAAAAAAATCAATTTTAAGATGTTTAAATAGATTTATTTAAAAACAGAAGAAAAAGAATATGTGGTAAAAAAAGAGAAATTTTTACTGAAAACAAAAAAAAAATTATATAAAAAATACTTTAAAAAAATATTTTTTAACAATCATTTTTTTAAGAAAAAAAAAACACAATATATCTTATACTCAAATTACTTTAAACAACCAACAAAGAATTGGTTGGAGGTAGTTTAAATTTTTAAATGAAATCGAGTGTTATAAATAAAAAAATATTTATTAAATGTGATAAATAATTTTTTAATGCAAGCTAATTAAAAAAATATCAATTTATATAATTATAAATTTACTTTAAACAAAAATTAGTATTTTTTAATCTAATTTTAGCTGAACAATTGTAGATAACTCTTATATTTTAGAGAGGGAGAAAAAAGGATGAGTATTCTCTCATATAGAACAAGTACAGAAGGTAGTAACCATCTAAAAACCAAAAACAAAAAACATGTTTATTGTTTTTTATAAATTAAACTCATGTTTGATTAAGGGTATAAAATATCAATAATCCACCTATGGTATATATATTTGACTATTTGTGCATGTGCACAATATGTGTAGGTTTATTTTTTTATTTATTTTTGACATGTATATTCTTCTAAAAAATAATCATAATTAAGATATAATTAAATACTAAAGATAAATATTTTTCTTAATATGATTTGAACCTTAATATATCTCTCAATCATTCTCCTAGATCTAACATTATCGATGAATGTGTGGTTCTGCATATACCATATTGCCCTGATTCTTATGAAGTTGAAATTTGTTTTTTGTTTCATTTTTCTGACATTAATTTTTCTCCCCCGTGAACTTTATGGAGAATATTTTATTTGAGAAATTGTCACAATTGAAAGCATGTGACCCTGTTTTTTTCTACTAACCTGTGTGCTGAGAATAGAATAAAGCAAAAGATAACTCTGAAAATGCATAACAAAACAGGGTATATGAATAGTGGACCACTTGAGAATAAAGATAACCAATGCATGACTTTATGCTATTTCTTTTAGTAAATCGAAGAGTGTCTTCAGGAAAGCAACGTGGTCCTCTTTCATCAAACATCATGCACACCATATGATAAATTCGAACCTATACGTGAATATATATATATATATATATAATATGGAATAAATCTTTATCTTATAAATTAATTTCAATGATATTAAATTAAATTTAAAATTTATTTTTATTATAATATCAAAATTTATTTTAATATTATTAAAATTTATCTTAACAAAATTATTAAATCTGTCACATATCATCCATCATTTTATAATTATCTTATGATAATTATTTAATTTTACATAAATTTTATAAAATTGAGTTACAAATAATAACTATTTAGGGGTTTCGTTATTTTTTTAGTATATGTTTAAAACGAGTGTGTATGTATATATATAGATAGATATATTTTGTGAGTTGTAGTTTTAGGAGTGATAGAGAAGTCTAAACAGCTATGTTTTGCACGTGATTCACCATTAATTGCTTATTATTGAAGTTCATTGCAACTTTGAACACAACCCATTCTATTATTGCATACCCTTTGTGTATCTAATATTTATTTAAATTGACTTACGGAAAATAGGGATTTTGTATGTGAAATGGAATGAAGTACTTCATAATTGAATAAAATAATGTTAGGGTTACAGTTTGGAGGATAGTAATTATGTGATTTTGGTTTGTTAATGTTCTAATTGTATAAATTGAATTTAAATTTATAATTTTTGTTATTCGAGTTTTCATTATGTATTTTATTTGTGTAAATTAAATCTGTAGATGTTTTTTTATTTTAGGATTTAAAATTTTTTGTCTATTTAATTAAACTTGTTCTGTCATTTTAGGTATTTTTTGTTTTGAAATTTAGATTAATTTTTACTATAGTTTTTTATTAAAAATATTTTTGTGAGTTAAGAGAAAAAGATATATATATATATATATATAAATTATTATTTATCTTGAAATTTCTTTGAGGCATCACGGAATATAATATATTTGAAAAATTAAAATCATACAAATATAAAATTTTGAAACTTAAAAACTAAAAGCTTATAACTATAATACTAAAAAGACAAAATTATAATTAAATCATAAAACTACTACTCAATTATTTGAATTATTTTATTAGACAGATATAAAGTCTCAATCTATACTCTCAATATTATTCTAACATTTTTGTTACCATAAAATTGGGAAGGGCCACATTTTCATATTTTGAAATTAAAAAAAAAATTATATTTAAATTGATTTGAAAATTGAAAAAAATTATATATTAATTAAAAATAAAATTTAATTATATTATATAAATGAAGAATAAATCTTTATTTAAAACTGATTTAAAATATGAGATTTATTTCTTATTTATATAATATAATTATATATATTTTTAATTAATATTAAATCTTTCTGAACATATATATACATTTTAAATAGAAAGAAGAAGAGATGAAATTTAACTAATTTTGTTTTGTTTTATTTTAAGCATTTCAAACCATAAAACTTAATCATTGCATGCCATTTGTTTGTATTATTCCATACAAGTTCTTTTTTCATTAAAAAAGGAACTAAAACAAGCTAGTCAATAACTAATTATGATTAAGATAAAATGAACATTGTGGTTCTTACTGTGAGAAATGTGAATGAAATTATTACTATGTCTTGTGATTGAACTTATGAGGGATTAATGCCCTTTAAATTATGGACATTCCTCATAATTAGTTAAACTTATCTAAAATGTTGGTTAATAGTTTGTCGTTATACACACACAAGAATTATATCACAACCACCATTGGATCATCACAAAACCTAATGGGTCCATGACACCAAGGTTCAACTCATGAGCCCATCATACATTTTTTTGGTTTAATTTTCTATCAGAATATGAGGTTGTTGAAATGTCATATGAACCCTAAAACAAACATTGCCCACTAACAATCATTCCCTTTGAAAAAACAACCTTATTTACTTTCAGTAATAAAAACAATGTAAGATGATATTTAAGGAAAGAAAAAACAAAAAATTGGAAAGAAATATCATAAAATTGAGCTGTTTGCAAATGATGATTTCTTATATTTGTTTCAATGTTTGGTAATCCAGTTATATATCCATAGAAAGTCAAGTGCAGAAGATTATCACCTTTTTCAACAAATTGTTTTCCTTATGTCAAGGGGTATCTCAATAAAAGTTTAAATTGATTGGAGCATTGCAACAACTTTTCTTTGAAAAACTTGATTAGGGTTACTTTACATCTTTTCATTTTCTCCTCATACATGTCAAGGGTTGAAAATAAGCTCACAGGAATAGGGAAAGGCTTTTTCTAATGAAACTTCCCTGCAATTCAAGTCACAATGTTAATCATTTCTCCCAGGAAAATTGTGCCTCTCAAACTTCTTATTCTGCCCTAAATAACACTCCATTTTCTTTCTTGTTGATTTTCACTTTTTCCTCTTTTATTTTAATTGGTTGCCCTAAACAATTAAATAAATAAATGAATATATAATAAAATAATACACTTAAAATAAAATTAGTATTTTCCAAATTATTTTAAATAATTTAATTTAAAGATATAGATCTTGCGAAACTAATCATATAACTTAAAATTAATTAATTATAATCATATAGATATAAGATAATATATTAAAAATAATATAACCAAAATAAGATAAAAAAAAGTTCAAAATTATTATCAACGGAAGAGTAATAACGTGTTTTTTTTTATACTTACTCATTTTATAAAATTAATTTAATTTATAAAATAAAATTTATACTCATTTTATATATATTAATTTAGAAAATTAATTTAATTTATAAAATAAAATTTATACTTATTTTATATACATTAATTTAGTTATATTTTAAATAATTTAAAATCTTTATATGATATTTATTAAACAAGATATTTTATAAATAAAAAATAGCGTAATAAATTTAATAATTTTATTAAAATAAATTTTAATATTATAATAAAAATATATTTATTGTTTTATATCTATATTGCAAATTAGTATATCTTTTCCAACAAATGTGAATTTATATAAAATTTATTAAAAATAAATAAATAGAAAATTATGGCTTTAGTACAAGAATGTAATGTCATAATTAAAAAAGATTACCTTCAAATTAAAAAATTAAAGTAATTTTACACTTTAAGTATCATAGTTGACAAAAATATTACTTAATCTTAGAGCAAACATAAATCTTATAATTCTTTTAAATACTATTTAAGAAGGAGATGAAGAAATGAAATTAAAAGATTGAAATATTTTATAATATCAATGATTAAATTCAGTGATGGTTATTAACAATCATATTAAATGTCCAGACATGAAAAAGATTTAAAAGAGTTTTTCATGTCATGGAATGAAATAATCCGTTTTTAATAATATTAATAAATAATTTCTAAAACCGAATGAATATACATATTTTAAAAAGTCGAACTTCTAACCTATATATGATAAAGATAATAATTTATCAAATGAGTTAACATATTTTTTTAAATTTCATGTTATTTTAATCTATAAGATATAATTTTCTAGATATAAATCATAAAATATAAATAAAAATATAAAATATAAAACAAATAATATTCAATTTAAAATATAAATATATCATATAAAACATAAAATATAATTTTTTAAAAATTAATTTTCATAAATATAAATAAATTAAAAATAATTAAGAAGTATATGGAAGGTATTTAAAATCGCTAATTTTTAAAATGCATTATCATTTTCATATGTTATTTCATGCACCAAATAAAAAGACAATTTATGTTCCACAAACATTCTTTATCATATTTTTTTTAAGTCAATTGATGACATATTTTCTTTTAAAAATTATGCAGACAAAAGTACAAGTTTGGGACGTGTAGCCTATCAAGGTATGATTGAGGTTTTATAAAATGATTTTAGTTAAAGATGAGTTTCTCTAACAATGAATAAATGTGCCTAAACACATATTTGATACTTTATACTTTATGCATATAGAATAAAAATTATAAATATAATTATAAATAATTCCTTATAAATTCATACCTTATTCGTGATGAGAAGAAAATGAAAATGTACTTAAATTTATCATTAAAAATTAAATATTCTCATCTCATCAGATAATGAAAAAATAAAAATAATATATTTTAACTTTTTCTACGTTTAATACTTGGGATCATAACTTTTACGTAACTTATATAACTTATATGAGTTATATAAGGAGTCAAATTCAAAATAATTAAAAATATATGAGGAGTCAAATTCAAAATAATTAAAAATATTAGGAAACTCAGGATAGTCACAGTCATACGGTATTCACACAATAAGTTTTTATGACAATTATATTCTTAATCATGAACTTAATATTAAATAAATTTTTTTATAATTTTGACAAATTAAATAATGACTCTCACATATTTAAATAATAAATATGTGACTCACAAAAATGCTAACTATCTCCCACTTATCACATATGTATTTTTACAAATGTGTCATATTTTATGAACTCAAAATTGTCATTATATGCTTTGGGCATATTTAAATAATATCGTCCATTAGTTAAATCAATTTTTTTTTTTTATATCAACCATAACTTAACTCATCAATGATTATTAATTCTGACTCAACTACATGACACAAACTCATCATGAAATGTGTAACATGAAAATTACATGAAGATGTTCTTGCACACGTAATTCCAAATATAGAACCTAAACAAAAAAACTCCAACTAAACCAAAGATGGTAAAACACACATATGAGCGGTGTGTTCATGAAAGACCTTGGATGAAAAATCCTTCATAAGAGAATCCACTATCAAGAAGTTTGCTTTGAATTATTTTATGGAAATCTTTCAACTTTGTACCATTTCCTTAACAACATATCCAAAATGATTCGACAAGCAATTAAGACTAGAGCAAAACTCATGGTGTGAATTCTACTGGGTTTACGGTCACGACATATAAAAATATTATACTCTCTTTTAAAAAGTCTGAAACTACTATAACTGCTAAAAGAGAATAAGAGAACCATGCATTTACAAGTTTACGTTACACGAATATATAAACTAAGAGGGGAAGAGAGAGAGGGGAACAACAATATGTTTAACAAAATGCAGTTACTAATTGTTGTAGTTGGTTACAGATTTGATAGCCCCCGATAAACTGATGGTGAAACTTTTATTCACCAGAAGTTTATTCCTGAAATCTGTAAAGCGTGACCCACTAGCTTCTTTTTGTTGAACTTTATCACGAACGAAATGTAGGTCAAGTTCAAAATGCTTAGTTCTTGAGTGCATGACAGGATTGGCAGTGAGTAGGACAACTCCAAGGTTGTCCAAATAAACTTGAGTATTGGTGACGCAAATATTTAGTTCGGATAGAAGAGATTTAAGCCAGGCTATATCTGTGAGGACAGTAGCGATGCTGCGATATTCTACTTCCATAGAGCTTCTCGAAACTACCTTATGCTTTTTGGATGACCAAGAGATTAAGTTATAACCAAGATAAACACAATATAACCCGTTGTAGATTTACGATCGTCAGGATCAGAACCCCAGTCAGCATCACAAAATCCTTTGATGGAAAACTCAAGACAATGTTTGATGTGAATTCCATACTGTAAAGTGCCACAAAGATAACGCAAAATGCGTTTAACAACTTTTAAATGATGAATTTGTGGATTGTGCATGAACTGACAAACTTTGTCTACAGCAAAGGTAATATCTGAGCGGGTGATTGTTACATATTGAAGTGCACCAACAATCATTCTGTAGAGTGTAGGATCTTCAACAACTGTGGATTCATCTACAGCAAGACGGAGAGAACTAACCATCGGAGTCGGTTGGGATTTGGCTTCAAGCATTTTTGCTTTCCGAAGGAGGTCACTAATATATTTAGTCTAGGACAGTTGAATGCTACCATCATTGCATGGGGTAGATTCGATACCAAGAAAAAAATGGAGAGTACCAAGATCTTGTAACAGCCCCACATTGGCCAAATGAGGAAATGTTGACGCAAGGAGCACAAAACGTGGCTGAGGAATCAAATGATGAGCAAATGATTGAGGGGCAGAAAAAGACAAAGTTAGTTATGCAAGAAGGACACATGGAAGAATCTCCTTGGATCATGCACCCACGCCAAGGAGGCAGAAAGAAGCGTGACAACGTTCGTTTGAAAGGTTACGTGCGTGGATGAGCTCACCATATGTATAACCTCTCAGGATGAATGAAGGCATTGTGAATTGTTACACTAAGTTTATTCTCTCTCATCTCCCGTCTATCTGAATTCTCATCCCTTCCTTCTGTACCTCTCTTGTACTTCTTTCCAATTCAGTGTAACAGAGTATTGTCATTAATAATACACGTACTACCCTGAGTGCATATCCATTACTGTTTCATTACTTTCTTACTGTACTAGCAATTTCTTGCTACATTTGGTGCTTTCATCACCTCTGCCATGGCAGAAAACACACGTATGAAAGATATGCAAAATGAAATTAAGAAATTAAGAGAAACTGTTGCATTCTTAAGGCAAAGAGACATGATATATTTAGAATTATGAAAAGGTAATTGCTTAGCTTTTGCAATAGAACAAGATTCACAAAAAATAATTTTATTAGTACATGATATATTGCAGAGTTTCATCACATTTTTAACAATAACAAGAGAGGCATGTCCAAGTCTTGAGTGCCATAGTTGAAAATTATCAGTTATAGACACTGTGTGAAGGGCTGATGCGTTTCTGCCAGATTTGGAAGGAGAAAGAATAGGTCTGTTGAAAGAGGGGAATGCATATATTCCATCCCTAAGTGTTCCTTGTAGTAGTATCTCTTGGGTATCTTGATTTTTGACAATACATTTGTCAGAGAAGAATTCAAAATAGACATTATTATCTTTTGCAAATTGTGAAACACTGAGTTTTAGTAATAGAAGGAACATGAAGGAATTTATTTAGAAAGAATTTCCTGTTAGTGTGAGAAGAGAGAATAGATGAACAACCAATGTGTTTAATTTTCAAACCTGTTCCATTATCAATTTTCACATTATTTGTGCCACAGTATGAGGATTTTATGGACAGATTGGAAGAGTCATGTGTAATATGGTGAGATGCACCACTGTCCAGGTACCAAAGAGGATCCATTACTGTTGAAGGAGTACCAAGAATTGACTCGGAATTAGCAGGATCTTGATTGTACTGAGTAGAATGAGCTTGAATATTTCCATGCATGTTATTCTGATGTTCTTGTTCATAGCGGTGCCAACAGTTTATTGCACTGTGACCTAATTTGTTACAGATTTGACATTGTTGCCTTTGAGATTGATTGTTCGAAGATTGATTATTCCAACTATGTTGTTGATTTCCATTGCTCCTTGAAAGGTTCTTGATGAAGTTTCTACCCCCTCTAGTATGATTAAAGGAATTTCTTCTTAAGCCATGATTTCTTCCGGTATAAAGGGTCAGTTGTAACTTTGAGTAAGATTCACTTGAGGAATGAATTGATCATTGTTTTTATGCTTCTCTAGGCGTTCTTCTTGAGCCAATAAAAGAGACTTTATTTCCTCAACAGTATACGGATCAAGTTTGGTTGTGATGGAGGTGATAAAGCTGTCAAATTCTTCTGGAAGACCATCCAAGATGTTTCAATGTGGTCTTCAGTGGTTATAGGAGATCCAATAGCAGTGAGCGTATCAACAATTTTCTTGATGTTGAAAAGGTAATCCATAATAGTTCTTTCTTTCTTGGGAGTCCGTAACAATAATTTGAGCTTTTTTACTTTTGCACGGGTGAGGCTGACATAGTACACTGTCAATTTATTCCAACTTTGGTGAGAGGAGTTTAATCCAACCATTTTTTTCAGAATTGGTGTAGTCATCGAAGCAAGGAGCCAAGCCATCAGCAATTGATCTTGCTGCTCATAATTCATGTAATCAGAGTTTGTGATGTTGTTGTGTGCATCATCTTGAGTTCTGTACCTGGGAGGAAAATTATTATTTTCAATAAAATGATGGAACTTGAGATCTCTTATCACCGCTAGGACCTGTTGCTGCCAAAGCAAAAAATTGTCATCATTAAGTTTAAGGTTGATCAGAGTGTTGAATATGTGAGGAAAGAATGTTGAAGTGTTGCTTGATTGGCGAGAATCAGTGGAAACAAAGGATTGTGCAATAGCCATGCTTGATCAACAAGTTTACGTTACACGGATATATAAACTAAGAGGGGAACAACAATCTGTTTAACAAAATACAGTTACTAACTGCTGTAGTTGGTTAAAGATTTAATATTCTCATCCCTTGGTTAGAAAAGTTGATAAGAGAGGATAATTTAGTTACTTACAAGCAAGAAAATAAGTAAAAAAGGAGAAAACTCTTTGAAGACCTTATCCACGGGTTAAACATGAAATTCCTATTTTAGAAGATTTCAACAATAATAATGAGTGAATTTATAAGAAGAGGTTATACAAGTTCTCTAGGAGGAAGATATATAAATTTTTCTAAAAAAAGGTATTCAATAAATCTATAATCATACAACATATTTCTTCTAATAAAATTTTGAGATTAAAAATTATGATTTTCATAATTACGTTAAGTTAAAAAGTATATTACTAAGAAAGTTTGGTAAATATTTTATATTAGGATAAATTTGTTGAGCTTAATATTCTTTTGAATATTTTGAAACCATTTAAAAAAACTTTAATTAAATTTATAGACAAACATGTGGAATTACAAGGTTATGTTAATCTTCAAATAACATTTAACATGCGTTACGATAAAAAATTTAATTATCAAATAATTAATCATAACTATCCACTCTTCTTATAATATACTTTTCAGTAAACATTTTATAATCAATTATGAACTATTTATGTTTATAACTCATTTCAATATTAAATATCCAATAATTGATGGTGTTATTGGAGTAATTAATGTGACTTAAAAAATAAGTAAAAAAAATTATATGAAAAATTTGAGAAATCGTTTAATTATACTAAAGAATAAATAATTATTAAAATATTAATATTTAATATTAAAGAGATAAAAATATAAATAATTTTTTATAAGAATGGAAATCAAATTATTTTATAAAAACTAAAAAATATATTTTAACTTTTCATAAATATAAAAATGTTAGATTGAATATCCTTTTAAATATTTAAAAATATACAATATTTTTTTATCTAATTCCTACAAAAGCAAATTTTAGTATTTAAAAGTAAATTTTACTATTGTTGTTTTAAAAACTAAAGAAAATAATAAATTTTAATTTTTAAATACTAATTTAAATTGGATTAAATAAATTTTAATTTATGTAATTTTCTCCAAAATTATATTTGATACTTGTATTTTTAAATTAACCCATTCAATTTTTTTTTTATTTTTAAAAATATATAAATATAATTTTTTTATAAATTTTATGATAATAAATAAATATTATAAATATTACTTTTCTTTCTTTATAATTATCATTTTATTAATTTGAAGACTCTATTAATTATTTTTTATCAATTGATATTTTATTATGGACAGAATAAATTATGGTAAATTTTTTTTAACAAATTAAAGATAAATTATGAAAATTAATATATTTTTTAAATGAAACACATATTAAAAATAGAAAAGTACTATATTTAGATATAAATAATAATTAAAATTATATTTAATTATTTATCAGTTTTTTATAAAAAAATATTATCAAATATTAAATATAACTATAAAAAAAGTAAAATCGCATATTTAAAAAAAATGAGAAATAAAATAATTTAAACAAATAGAAATAAAAGTATATTCTATTAAATCTTATTATTTTTTAAATAAACTGAAAATATTATACACATGAAAAATGTATTTATCTGTAGTTTGAAATTTTAATTAATTTCCTAAAAATTTAACAGAGGAAACATCTTTCATTTTCTCTTTTTTACTCGGTTACTCTGTTCCTCTACACTACTTTCCTCTTCCCAATTGCCCTGAACGTCAACAGCAGAGCGATCAATCGATCAATCGATCAATGTTAACTCTCTGATCCAATCCTAAACCCTAACCCTACCGGTTCCATTGGCCTCTCTCTCCCACCTTCCACAATGGCCAACGTCTCCGTCGCCGCGGAGTGGCAGCTCCTCTACAATCGCTACTACCGCAAGCCCGAGCTGTACCCAATGCCGTGGAGGCACGTCGACCTTGCCCGCACCAAGGTTGCCGTCGCGCCCTTCGGCGGCCCCGTCGCCGTCATCCGCGACGACTCCAAGATCGTCCAGCTCCACGCAGAATCCGCCCTCCGCAAGCTCCGCCTCTTCTCCTCCTCCGGCCGCCCCCTCGCCGACGCCGTCTGGCGTCACTCTGGCGGCCGCCTCGTTGGAATGTCCTGGACCGACGATCAGACGCTCCTCTGCGTCGTCCAGGACGGCACTGTCTACCGCTACGATGTCCACGCGAATTTGATTGAGCCTAACCTCTCTCTAGGTAAAGAGTGCTTCGAGGACAATGTTGCGGATTGCACTTTTTGGGGGAACGGCTTGGTTTGCATAACCGAGGCGAACCAGCTGTTCTGCATCGCTGATTTCAAGAACCCTAGGGCGGTGAAGCTCGCGGATCCCGGTATCGATGAGATGCCGCATTGTATGGCGGTGATTGAGCCGCAGTATACGGTTTCGGGGAATGTTGAAGTTTTACTTGGCGTGAATGATGCTGTGGTGCTCGCTGTGGAGGAGGATGGCGTGCAGAGGCTTGGGGAGGGAGTGCTGCGTGGACCGCTGCAGAAGATGGTGGTGTCGCGCGACGGCAAGTGGCTTGCGTCGTTTACGCATGACGGGAGGCTTTTAGTGACGACTTCGGACTTGACTGGAGTTATCATCGAGAGGGAGTGCGAGGTGGGTGTGGAATGATTTTTTGGATGGATTGAAATTGTAATTGTTGTGTTTGTTTTTAGGATAATTGCATGTTTTGTTGTGGAGTGGTCTTTGAGTGTGGGATTGTTTGAGGTGTGGAAATTGAAATGAGTGTTAGAGTAATGCTAGTAGTCCATAGTCTTGCCCATGATTTTTGTAGTTTTTAATAATGTTTAACGAATAGAAAAAGTTTGTCTGAACGAGCGTGTTGCTAACCCTATTCTTGCATGTTATATTTGATGAGTTTTAGGGAGGTGTTTATGCAGTTGGTGGAGTATGATCATGGTTTTAGAAAACAATCCATGACCATAATGTCAAGGATTTTGAGTCTGTGTCTCCATGACTGCATTACACAGTTATCTGCAACTTTTCATGAAACCAAGAATCGCGATGAAACTTCTGTGGTGAGTGGTGACCACAATTTTAAAGCTTGGACACGGTAGGTTGCTTAAGAATTGTGTTTTGGATGAATGTAGCGAAAATTTGGAGTCATGTCAAGTCGTTTCTTGATAGTTATCTGTGATTATTGTTGACTTATTTAAGTATATCATGTCCTAAGTAATGCAAATGGGGGTTTATCTAAATCTTTAATGGGGCATTTGTAATGTTTATGATCTTTATATTGTTACAGATGTGTTTGTTATACATATATATGTGTATATATGCAGACACAGACACTATTTGTATATACTTGTGTTTGTATATATTCAAATTTGAAGGATACGGAAAGTCAGAATGCTTAAGAATTTGTTGTTTGAATGCGTCTAGTGGAAGATGAATTTTGTGTTGTGTCATCAATTAATTGTTAATTTGTAAATTATATTGCAAACAAGGTTATTTTGTAAATTATATTTAGTTGCCACCACCATGTCCTGTTTAACACAAAAATGGGTGTATCTAATATTTAACATTGTGTATATAATTTCTATGTTAAGAAGTTTCTACGCTATTTGTTATGTCTGTGTTTGTGTATATATAAACCATTTTTATCCTGTAAATGTCATTAGGTTTGGATCAGTAGCTTACATGGTGCCCTTAACTCAATTATTGCTTTTGTGCATGCAGTCTGCCCTTCCTCCAGAACAGATTGCTTGGTGTGGAATGGATGCTGTGCTGTTGTACTGGGATGATATGCTTTTAATGATGGGTCCTGATGGAGAGCCAGTACACTACCTTTATGATGAACCAATAATTCTTATACCTGAGTGTGATGGAGTGAGGATATTGTCCAACACTAGTATGGAATTTCTGCAGCGGGTGCCTGATTCCACCGTTTCAATATTCACAATTGGAAGTACATCACCTGCTGCTTTACTATATGATGCCCTGGATCATTTTGATAGGCGAAGTGCCAAGGTAGAGAGGTTATTCCTGCAATTATTTTTCTGTTGCAAGACTGATGCATCATTTCACTCTAGATTTTCTATAGTTTTGATTCTATGTAGAGTTTTATATGCACAGCTAAGGCTCATCTGAACGGGTCAAGTTTGTGGTATTTTAACCCTCAAGCTTTTGGGCCCAAAAAACCCTAATAGCCCAACTCTTTCTCCCACTATCAGTAAAATAATTTTTACCAGGCCTTTAACTGTTAAACTGCAGTTTACTGTGCTTTTTTACTTTAAAATAAAAAGTTATAGCATCCTTTTTACTTTAAAACAAAATTTTACTCCACCTTATTTCTCTTTTATTTATACCATTCAACTTTTATCTTAAAATTTACTACTGCTCATTAACTCCTCAAACTAAACTTAAATTACAAGATCCCTTTTCTTCTCTTTTTCAGCACTCCTTTGTTTCCTGATGCTCTGATATTCTTAATCCATCAACCCATCAATGTATAACAAAACAACCTAATGGAAAATGAAACAAATTGGAGTACTTACTTATTCATTCACTCGATAAAAAGAAATAAGTTGAATCTTAAAAGAGCAAAAGATTTGGTTTATGTGCATATTAATTTGTGACTTTTGGCTAAAAAAAGTGAGGAATATAATGAAGGAAACTCTAAGATGTAGGACATTGGTGGAGATGCATGTGATGACTTTGATGATGTTGGAAATCTTAGAGTGACAACATTATCTCTTGATTAACCAGAAATGGAAACTATCTTATTTAGTGATGATGCTGAAGGAAATGAAATTAATACTATTTCTAGAGAATAGACGATAAATAATAGTTTACATTTTTTATTTTATATTTGAATTTTTTGAAGATAATAATTTGTTAATTTTAATTCAATGTTTGATATATTCAATTTTGATAATATATAGTAATGATATCCAATAATATTTATTATATTTTATAAATTATATATAGACGAATTGTCGTATCATATTTCCACTTATCTTCTTCAATCTCACACATCTTTATTTTATTGGCTTCTCTTTGCTGTTTCAACTGAAGTTAAAGTAACTTCAACTCCAATTCCTAACACATTTTTATTATTTTTTGCATTTCAATTATATTTATGCATTTTCTTTGTATATATATATATATTGTTTTTTTATTTTTGTTTGCAATGCTTCTGCCAAAACCCGTTACGACATCCAATATATTTTTGTAAAGGATTTTTGTGTTTTCAACATTTTCTGTTATCCGATATGGATTACACTACTTTCTACATGAATCAAAGTATATTTTAAAACATTAGTGTTGAACATGTTGAGCATTGCTTTCTACTGACAATGCAATATACACTAATTCTACTACATTTTGAAGGAAAAGAAGAATGACTATTATTTCCAGTAATGGAAAATGTAGGTAAAGTTGGCTCACTGAATCTGGGTTCATTTATCTTTTATTTTCTAATTTAGTGCAACCAAAAGGAAATTGATGAATCTAACAAACAAGCATTTTGAGGATGATTTATGATGTGTTTTTGGTATCAAAATCAAGAAAAAGGACCTTACTATATTTGGATTTTAGTTTGTGTCAGGTCTTCATTTGTATTTTAATTATGGCATCATCAAACAGTTCATGCTTATAGATGAGTTCTGATTTTACTGTCATTCCCCAGGCTGATGAAAATTTGAGATTGATAAGATCGTCCCTTCCTGAGGCTGTTGAAGCTTGTGTTGATGCTGCAGGTCATGAATTTGACATTTCACGCCAGCGAACTCTCCTAAGGGCAGCCAGTTATGGGCAGGCCTTTTGTAGGTGAGTCTGACTGGATTTTCTGTTGGATATACTGGTGATATTTCTATACAAATGTTTTGTTGTCTTAATTTCATCGTTGTTGATAGTGAATGTCTCAAGACTTAAGAGGGACACACATATTTTCTGATATTTGCTCTCGGTAATGATATCCAGTTGACTTTGGCAGCAATTTTCAACGTGATCGTATCCAAGAGATGTGTAAAATTCTGCGGGTCTTGAATGCAGTGCGCAGCCCTGAGATTGGCATTCCTCTTAGTATTCAGCAATACAAGGTTTTTAAGGCTTATTTGTCTATCTCAGTGCTGAAATTGCCTGTATTGACGTTGTACTGAATTAGCTTATTGCCATCAGTTGCTTACACCTTCTGTTCTGATTGGTCGCCTGATTAGTGCTCACCAACATCTGCTTGCGCTCAAAATATCAGAATATCTTGGGATGAATCAAGTAAGTTTGTGTTCATTGTATAAATTATTGTATAGTTTTGCATTTTGTTTGATGGCTGTGTGGCACCTAATGATTAAATACAAGATCGAAACTTCCCTGTTTATATAATTAGAAATTTGTGCATGAATGTCAATTCTTGGATGCTGCTGCCTTTATATATTTTGGATAAAGAAAAAATATGACAGAAATTTGTGCATCACTTGTCAAGTCTTGGATGCTGTCGCCATTATATATTTTGGGTAGAGAAGAAATTCATTAAGACAAAACGAAGACTACAATGAGTTAGGAGGATAAGAAAATTTTCTTTTAACAAACTGAACTACAGACACAAAAGAAGAAAACATCAATGAAGCTATGCTACCCAGTCCTTCAACATATCTTAAGGAAACTCTCTTATAATATTAAAAATAGTGTATTTTACAGTTTACACATGTAGAAGCCAAGTGCTTAATCTTATACCAAAGTTGCTGATCTTCTCGTTCAAAGAAATCCATTTAAAAATGGAAGAATCACACGACAGCCATATGCATCAAAGTATAGCATATATGGTTTATGGTTCATGGACCTTAATTAAATCCTGCCGAGGTATCATAGTTGCTTCCATGCAATTTGTTGATAGAGAGGAGAGCACTGACATAATTGGTAAAGCAGGTGTGTTTGCATATTATGTAAGTGGGCATGTTGTAACATATTGTAATGTCTTTGAGAAAATATTTGTCAACTCAAGGAACTATAAGGAAAGATGAGTCTGGATCTGGATTGAGGAGATCCAGGCTAGTCAAATGTCATCAATGGTGACAACTAGACTTTTTCTGGATGCACCCTCATGCAACTAGGATATGTGGGCAGTGTTGTAGCTTTTGATGGAGGCAAGTTCCCAGGGTTGGGCTGATATAAGATAATGGGGGTGGTTGGAAAGGTCTTGGAGGGTCTGGCAGTGGTTGGTTTGGACTTGAAAACAGGTGTCAATCCACACTCTAGACAACTAAATATATATATTAATCTAATCTAATAATTAATATAGAGGTTTTTATTTTGGCCGTGAAAATTAGAAGGAAAATGCGGTGAGGGCAAGTTTCAAATACATGGAATATAGAAACATCAAAATTAGAACAGTAAACAAGAGAATAATATATCAAAGAAACAAAATGCTATTACTACCCTATGGCTGCGGCTATCCTGAGTTTCCTAATGATCTATCCAATAACTCCTTACAGCCCTCCATTCCCTTCATATTCATGTTCCCTTCTGTGCTGCCAAGTCTCCAGTCTGTTAGTGCCACCTTTCTCTTCCATGAAAACCTCCTCAACTACACTTCCTAACTCTTTATCAATTCTACCTTTACGCCCCCACCTTTCTATATTATAAACACTTGGATGGAGGATGCGGTGGGTGGAGGGGTCCATCATACGCAGGTCCTGATTTCCCATTAACTATAAACCTGGACCTGACTAATCAATGACATGCACAATGAACCTGAACACTGAACTAAGATAAAATAATTACCATTGGACATTTCAATAACTTAATGATACTATTAACCACTTGTGAGGCATATTTACCCATTACTGCCACAAGTATTGATTGATTGTTGTATTCAATCACATTCATTTACTCTTAACCATTTGTCACTCAAAATTAACTAACAGTTCAAAGTTTCAATAACCTCATGATATAATTAACCACTTTGAGACATATTTAACAATTAGTGCCACAAGCACAAATTAATAATCGTATATGGTCACATGCATTTACCCTTAACCTTTTGTGAGGCAAAGTTAACCATATTTACACTTGTGTAACCATATATCATAACCATGCTGTCATTTTTAACCACATGCTATGGGTGGGCGCTGGGTGGAAAATTCTCAGTGGTATGATAGTCACTGCTCTTCATTTTATGCATGTGTTTAGTATTGGAGTACAACTGGTACGCATTGTTGATAGTTTAAATGAACTTGTGTGAAAATAATATTATGGATCTAACAACTGCAGCAACTTAAATAGATTGTCTTGTTCTCTCTCTCTCTCCCCCTCTTGTCATTAATATCATCAGCACATTAGCTGTCTTCTTTAAGTATAGATGTGAGTTTGATATTTTTGTGAATGATTTTGTATAGGAAGTGGTGATAATGCACTGGGCATGTTCAAAGATAACTGCATCATTAGCGATTCCCGATGCAGCTCTTCTGGAGATTCTCCTGGATAAGGTTCTCCTCCCCCCACTTCAAGCTCTGTTTGATCATTCTATTTATTATTTTTTTTTTTTGCAATAACACTTGAAATTACATTTTTTTACTCAGTTAAAACTGTGCAAAGGCATATCTTATGCAGCAGTTGCTGCACATGCAGACAAAAATGGCAGACGAAAGTTAGCTGCCTTGCTTGTTGAACATGAGCCTCGGTCATCAAAACAGGTTCTATTCTGATTCTCATATTTATAGATACATGTTGATGGCTTATTAATCTTTACAGTCCCCCCTCCCCTTCTTCTCTCAACCCATTTGTTGGCTTGTATCTATTCTCTTCCATGTTTTTTAACCAAGGATATTGTTTGGTGGGCTATTTTATTATTGTACTCATTAATTCTTATGTTTAGGTTCCTCTGCTTTTAAGCATTGGAGAAGAAGATATAGCCTTGATGAAGGCGATTGAATGTGGTGATACAGATCTTGTTTACCTTGTGCTTTTTCATATTTGGCAAAAGGTATTGGCTCTGGAAATCTTAATATTTTAAATTGTTTTTGTGATGTGTATTATTGAGTAACATGAGTTTATTTACAATGCCCGATTCTTCAATGGATAATGCAGAGGCAGCCATTGGAGTTCTTTGGCACTATACAGGCCAGACTTTTAGCACGTGACTTATTTGTAACTTATGCACGGTAAGTGACCTTGAACCATATTCCAGAAGGCAAGACAGTGTGGATCCTCCTGGTTGTATAATATTAAGGTCATTGTTAATTCCTAACCAAATAAAGAAAATAAGGTGCACACAATAGTTTGTTTTTTTTTTTTTTTTTTTTTTTTTTTTTTTTTTTTTTTTTTTTTCTGTACATTATTGTGTTATGATAAAAAGTAGAAGTTAAGGAGCAACTGCTGTGAAGAAGCATCCTCCTTTTTATATAAATATTAATCAACGGCAGATACATGTATCTCTATTCAACGACAGATATCCTGATCTTTATTCTTTTCTTACTCTACTATCCTAGTTGTCGGGTATTCAATCTCTTAAAACCCTAATAATGTTTTGTTGAGAATGTATCATCCTTTCATTAATAATTAAGCCTTAAATGGTAAAGTTGGGAGGCACACATTTAATAAAGATAGAAGGCAGAGAGAAAGGTGAAAGTAGTGGTTAAAATATAAGATGAACAGAATTTGCTAATATTTGTGTTCATGTGTTCTTATTTGAATTATACATTTTATAAGGGGATGTCATCCAGGAATTAATGACCACATCTCAATTTCAGGTTCTATAAACATGAGTTTTTGAAGGACTTCTTCTTATCAACTGGGCAACTTCAAGTATGTTTTCATTCTTTGCAATAACTTGCATGTGTACTGTCTAATTTTGAATCTGTACATATGAGGGAAGATCTGGTATTTATCATGCGTAGTTTGGGAGTGTGGTTGGTTTTGAAGGGAAAGGAAAAGGAGTAGAGGGCAATTTTTCTATTTTTAACTTACGAGTTATATAACTTTTATAAAAAAATAAATAAAAGATGAGGACATGATGTTTATGCTAAACCTATTATTCGTCTTTTATTTTATTGTAAAAAAGTATCAAAGTAGAGAATGTTCCTTAGAAATAATGTTTTTGCTCCTTTCCGTGCCCCCCAAAACCTTGCACCCCCAAAATATACCATAAACATCTGGCTGATATTTTTAATCAGATTGTTGATTATTGCTATTTCAGTCTCAGACTTTTTGTCTGAAATTGACTATTTATCTATCCACACATCCTGACCACCCAGCATTTTATTATTTTATTTTTCTTTTTCTCTCCAAATATTCCTTTTACATTAAGCATGCCATTAGTCTACTATCGATTCTGCCTTGCAATTTATGCATGATTTATTGATTGCATCACTGGCTTAAATTCATACTTGTTATAACTATTTGGAGTTAATTAAGTCTGCCCGTTCATATTCTTGTATGCTCAATTACATGCTTTACATTTAAATTCTGGAATTTACTCTAAAGTCAATCCTTGTAGGATGTGGCATTTCTTTTGTGGAAAGAATCATGGGAAATAGGGAAAAATCCCATGGCAAGCAAAGGATCTCCACTTCATGGTCCTCGAATAAAACTTATTGAGAAGGCACAAAGTCTTTTTGCTGAAACCAAGGAGCATATCTTTGAATCTAAGGCAGCTGAAGAGCATGCAAAACTGTTAAGGTGTGACTAAATTTTGTCAAATCACCAGGATTATAAAATAAATCTTGCATTTCATTTGTTAGTAGTCTTGTTGGGATTATAACTCAATATATATATGAAGAAACTGTTCATATATTTTTGGAGAAACACTTAGACTTTAGTATGGGTTGAGCAAGCATTCATGTCGTGTAATCAAGAGGAACATTATAACACAGTAACTATTGCAGAATTCAGCATGAACTTGAAGTGACTACAAAGCAGGCCATTTTTGTGGATTCTAGTATAAATGATACAATCCGAACTTGTATTGTCTTGGGAAATCATCGAGCTGCAATGAAAGTGAAAACAGAGTTTAAGGTTGGTAAATTTTACATTAATTAGTGCCTATTTGCATTAATAATTTGTTGACACAAAATCCAAAAATATAGAAAATAGAAACACTTTTCATCCCCCCTACTTTCTCTGTGTAAATTAGTTCTTGAGGCACACAATTTTCCTTGTTCTCTTACTTCAGGTGTCCGATAAGAGATGGTATTGGCTTAAAGTTTTTGCTTTGGCTACAATCAAGGATTGGGCTGCCCTAGAAAAATTTTCAAAGGAGAAGAAACCGCCCATTGGTAAGTTTATAGACTGATTGTCATTTTATAATAGTAGGAAATTGGTAAGTTTAGAATGCAAATTTGCAATGAATGGATAATATACAGAGATGTTGATCATCACTATGAAGAGTTCAGCATTATACTTTACAGTTTTGGATATTTATGAAATATTAGAGTGGTACAAATCAGGCAGTTTGACTCTTTGTTAAAATGTTTCAGTGCAGAGCAAATGAACTTTTCCTATATTTCAGCTATACTAGCTTAGCTACTAACACATTACTACTCTAACATTCAATACCTACATTTTCTGGTATCGATAGGTTATAGGCCATTTGTGGAGGCTTGCATTGAAGCAGATGAAAAGGCAGAAGCCATTAAATATATCCCAAAACTTGCAGACCCTAGAGAAAGAGCTGAGGTATTCTATGCTTTTATCAATAGACATAATTCTTTACTTTTCTGCTTAACATGTATCCGTACAACATGGGCCATTGTCAGGTCTGGTAGAATTAATAGATTAAAATAATATTTTTGTAAATCCTATATCAATTAGAAATAAGATTTTTACTATAAAAACAAATTTTATAGATTTTTACTATAAAAACAAATTTTATAGGATTGAGTTAAACTTAAAAGTCCATATTCTAATATTGATCACGCGCACATATCTAGCCTTAAGCTTGAGATATCCAATTCTCAGCCAAATGAAGTGGGTTGGAGATTCCAAATCCATTAGAAATATATCAAATTATAATATATAACAAGGGACAATCTTTACCTTACAAATTGGTTTTATAAGGTTAAGTTATCCTTAATCAACCACTTTCTAAGAGTTATGACAAACCAATCTTGGACTAAGTCAATTTAATATTTCATTCTTTATCATAGTTATTCCTTATAAATCCTTGAACCATTTCCCTGGTTTCATAAATAATCATCATGTCTACTGTAAATAAAGCCTACAATTTGTGCCGAAATTGACACAAAATATTGCGGAAAGCCAGAAACCGCAGCTAAGTGAAATAAATGCTTCTAAAGAGAAATAAATTCAATTCTCATCGCATATTTATAGTTAATAAAGTTATCCATGGATCATAAATTATATCCCGTAAGTAGTGCCTGAATTCCTACCCTGCTTGTGATCATAATTATCTTAATCATCATCTCACTACTACTACTATTTTTTTTGTTACTTTTTTGGGTATCTGAATAATTTTTATATAATTTTTTGTCCTTTTATATCTTAAACAAATTTTCCCCTTTTAGTATATTTTTGTCCTTGTATAAGGTGCTTTTAGCAGGTTTACATAACTTTTCTTTATCTTGGACAGTCATATGCTCGAATTGGTTTGGCCAAGGAAGCTGCCGATGCTGCTTCACAGGCAAAAGATGGTGAATTACTTGGTCGGTTGAAATTAACTTTTGCACAAAATGCAGCAGCTTCATCAATATTTGATACTCTTCGAGATCGGTTGTCTTTCCAAGGTGCTTAATTTTTTTAACTGAACTTTTTGCTCCCATATTCCCCACTTATTATTGTCCTTTTGGAATATTTATAGTGTATATTGTGAAAAAAAAAATTGTATCTTATATGCTAATGTCTTGAGGTAAACGTGCTCATAAGCTGTCATTACATTCCCCCCCTTAGTTGTTGCGAGAGGCCATTCGCTTTTCGTGTCTTATAGTTTTGCTTGCTTTTATCTTCTATGTACCTGTATAATACAATTTGTCTTGAGTAGTGACCACAGTTGAGTTTGTTAATTGTATTAACACGATTGCTAGATTTTTATTTGATTCATTTTACTGGTGTCACCATTGATACAGAAAATGTAAGTGTTAGTTTACCAAAGGTCATAATCATCGTGTAAATATATAGTAGTAACCAGAAGCCGTTTGCCCCTTTTAATGCACGAAACTTTTCATTAAAACTTACGTTGTGTTTTGAAGAATTTTATAAGAATTTCTTACATTTTGAAATGCTTTGTTTAGATAAATAAATTTAAATTTCTTATATTTCAAATTATTAATTTGGTTATGGGGATTTAATTTTTACTATATTCAAAAAATAAAATGAATGCAAGGACGTGGAAGGAGCCTCAATCAATAACTGAATGCGCTTTTGCTGCAAATAAGTTGTCTTCAGCTTCTATTAAGATTATACACTGTTACTAGACACTTTTAAAATTTTATTTTATATAAAATCGGTTTAATTTTCAAATATTTTTTAAATTATAAGTGCCTTGCCACCAGTCTTCCCTTTGTAATATGTGAATAGAAAAAAATATATTATTTATCCGTGATTGCTACTGTGAATCACTTTTACAACTACCTTTATAATATGTGAATCAATTTTATATATGTAGTTCCATTTTATATTATAGACATTCCATACTGGATTGTTTTTTCCTTGATTTATAAAACTCTCTTACACTGTCTCTACATCATCCACGGTGATTATTGCGGCTGAAAAACACCAAAACCCAAATTCTATATAAAAAAAAAAAAAAGAGCAGATTGTTGTCGTCACCATAGAGTCGTGCTGCAAGCGCAACATGAGCATCAATCACAACCAAATTCCAGCTACTATGCCAATATACACAACCTCATCACTTGGGGGTTTTTAAGTAATAAAAAGCAAACTATTACAGCTTAAATTTCCCAAAAACAAAAACAACATTATCATGTGGGTAGAAAACAGAGAAACTCCATAAAAGAAAAAGAGAAGCACTCACCTGTTATTTCGAGTATTCGTGAGTGTAAATAATTAGACTGATTATAGTTGTTGTATGCCATGACTGCAATAAACAATGATACACAGTGAGGGAGAATGGATAATAGAGATAAACGAAGAAGAAATCACAACAACATCAACGACACCGCAGAGTTGAAGTGCATGATAAGATTCATCAGAGTTAAAACCTTTGGTCCACTGTAAACCATATTATGCTATCTAAATTTAATGTCTCGGCTTTTTATCTATGCTATTTTTTTGTATTATTATTTCGATTTAACGTTAGCTTAATGGGAAAAAGAACTATTTGATTGTTTTTATAAAATATTTTTAATTTTGATCTTATAATTAGTAATATTAACTAATACTTTTAAGGATAAAATATTTTTTTTTAATATCATTCATTTTTTTTTACTAATCTTCATACAATATTAATTGTTTTATTAAGTTGTTAATCATTATTTAATAATTTTATATCACGTATAACATTAAATATTATGTAACTCATATATTATTTTAAGTGTCAAGTAAGTCACACCAACCAATTTAAACATAATATGTCATAATCTATTTTAAAAATATATATTAACTATCATACCTAAAATAATCAACTACGTAATATTTAAACTTTCATCAAATTAACTTATTTCACAAAATAATTAGTATTATATTCATATTAGTAAAAAAAAACAATTATGCTAACTTTAAATATTTTTTATAATTATTATATGAAACACATATTTTATTCTACTTTTAATCGATGAAATTTTTTATTCTAATTAATTTACCATTTTAAACCGTCAAAATTTTACTTGTGGCATTCAAAAAAAAAAAAACTCGGCACGAAAATGTTTTAAAGTGAAAAAACTTTTGATATTATGTGTGCGTCAATTCCTTTGAGTTTGCAATTTTAATTCAACAGCAGTTAACTATCTGAAAATAAAAGAAAAACAATTTGGCCTATGATACAAATTATCATATAATTCCCATCCCAGAAAATAAAAAATTAAATCGTGAATGCATGAATATGAGATATAGCAGTGAAATAATCGAATTAAACAAAAAAAATAATGTTTTTCCTTTTCTTCGTCTTGTATCTCACAAATAGACGTCGGAAGCAGAAATGTAAGAACATCATGACTTTGTGAATTTAGTCTCCCAATGCTTCCCAAACCCAAGCAGCCATGGAACCACCACTTCCCATCCCATGTCATATAATCACTCAACACCAAAACATCCACCCATTTCATCCAACTATGGCATCACCCCATCTTCTGCAACCTCAAGGAAACCAAATGGTTGATAGTTTTAGATTTTTTTATCTCCTGAGAGAAGCAAATTCATATACTTCTATGATTCTGTCTTATGTTTTTATGTTCTGTTGGCTTTTTTACGTGATTAAAGAAAAGTATTAAAATGGTAAAATATAAAATTTGGGGGTCAAAAGGATAAAAAAAAAATTAGGAACAAAACAGTAAAATATATATTTCATAGACTCGTACAGTAAAAAAGCCAAAAAAGAAAATACTATATTGTTATATTCTTTTGTTTTTATTAGGGATATTTTCGAGTAATATATTAATCTTGTAGAACTATGATTACATTATGAACTCCGAAAACATAATTTATGTAGTTCAATCAATGAGAGATGTTAATAATTTTTTGTTTATTTTTATTTTTTTTCCTGGGAACCGATGTTTCTCATTGTTTATCAAACACTTCTTGGTTGTCAGTTCTAAGACTATATTTGACAAACTACTCTACATGCTCTTAACTGTTATGAATCTTTTTGCCCCTCAAAATTTTACATTTAGATGACATTAGGTTAAATAACTAAATTAAGCATTTATGTAAAATTAGCTAATCACATGAGAGTTATTCATAAACTTGAAAGTTTGTTGAACTAAATATGCAGAGTGTTATACTTTTACATCATAATTCCTCTATACATTTAGCATCCCAAAATACATATTTTTTTCCGCAAAATAGTAACAACAAACTTAGAGGGCTCTGCATGAACTTCTTTTTCATCTGTAGAAATTTATTGATGAACATAATAAAACAGTAACCTGGATAAATGCGTGCCAGAAAGTAGAAATTCATGACATAATTTTGGAGGAATTCTAAAAGAAGCAACCTTAAACCAGTGATTCGAGTTTTTCTCTATTTGCATAAGCTGAATTCTCATATTTACCATCCCACCTGTTTGGAATTAGAGAGAAGCTTTTGTTATACAACAGACCAAATTAGTTTAAGAATACTCATTGAATCAAAACTCAAAAACCATCCAACCTGCTTTCATCATTTTCAGGAATATGCAGTTCTAAATTCTTCTCAAATGGCTGAAAGATCAAGTCCAACTTTGCATCTTCTACTTTGTCAAGCGATGAAGGTTCCCACTGAACAAGGTTGTAATTTAGTATTATAAAAGGCAAACATAAAGAATAATTCTTTTTTGTAAATAAAAAAAAAAAATGGACTGATTTTGCTAGTAGTCATTAGATTTTCAGTTTAAAGTTTATATTTCTCTATAGCGTATAATTGGCATTCCTTAATTGGCTTTGATTTGATGTGTGTGTGTTAATTTCGTAACGAAACATAGACATCAGTGTTCTAGTCATGTTCTGTTGGTTAGAAATATTGCAAAGGCTGAAATATAAGCATGCTAGTGTCTTAATCTTACATTTTAAAGTAGAAGAGACATATGGAGTGGAAAGAATGATGCAAAGTTTGCTTCCCAAAGGGTACTACTTATCCAATAAATGGTTGTACCTTGTGCTGCAGATTTTCATCTATGAATTGCAGAAATTTAAAAACAAGTGATTTATTTTTCGTTTCTTATGTGTAGTTCCTTTTTATTATAGCAGACTTTTTCTAACAATTACCTTGTAAACTACTAACTGGCCTTTTTCTTAAGAGTCAAGTTAAGCTTTCAGCTTATGGAAGGGTGCAACATCTATATAGTTCTATCTTTTGATTACTATGATCAACAACAGTGGCAAAAGGAAAGACCACAGAAATTAATGAAGAATAAATAGTACATGTACTGACAGAGTAAAGACTTTACATATAAAAGGAGTATACATGCATGTTTTGGAAGAGAAGAGAAAACAGAGAGAGAATACCTTTGGAGAATTGTCCTTGTCAATGGTGAGAGCTCTAATACCCTTCTCATCAAAAGACAGCAAAAATTTGCTTCAGAATTTAGTAGGGAATAAATTCAAAAAATATAACAAAATTGAGTTGTCTTCTGTCAAAATTTGTTCTACCAATGAGACAACACCAATTACCTCATACATATCCTCAGATATTGTAGCTCTCAGTATATTAATTGTTAACCTGAATTCCTTTTTTAAGCATTCAGCTAGTGTTTGATTCCTTCCTTCACGAACCTGTACATATCCAAGACAATATATATAGAAGCATGAAATTTGAGAAACAGCATGTTAATATTTACTTTAGAAGGACAACTTGATTATGTATTTACCATTTCTGTTCTTTGTCCTGATTTAGTTTCTTATAGATTTGACAGAGAGTAGTTTTAAAAGCCAAGAAGGGAAAATTGTTGTCTTAGTTGAATTTAAACACAATTGCACCGTATGCATGCATGAAAATGTATATTTTCATGGCCAATTCACCATTATAAAGCAGATTAGGATGTTCACTTTTTGCATTCTATCAAGTCAGAAGAAAATAATCATCTCAAAGTTTAGGAAAAAATAAAGTGTGCTAGTCTGCCATAGAGATTTCATATATCTTTGGTTGCTTCAACCTCAAGTTTTCTTCCATTCAACGATTGGAAGAACTCAATATCTAGAATCCACTCTAAGATCTTACAAAGTTCATATTATAAAATCCTTACCGATCTTAATGCTATTTTCAATGCAGTTGGTGACGATCTTTTCATTCCTTTGACAACTGCACCTATCCATCCATTTCCTTCCTTGTTTGCTTCAACTTCCTTCAGATTGAATTGCATAGTCATATATAACAGCCTAGAAAGGACTCAACATGCAATAAGAAAATAAATTCCTAAGGAAATACTAAGAAACTTACCAATGATTTTATAATTTCTTCTACAGAATCCTTTGAGAAGCACTCATTAATTGTTGACTGCCTAAAAATCTCCAAAGGTTACTACGGTCTTGAGAGTAGTGCAGTTTGCTGGTAAAAGTAAGAATAAAAGTAGCTATAAAATAAATAACAGATCATTGGTGAATAAGTGATTACTTGTTTAAGATACTCTCTTCATCAAGATTAACTTCTGAAGAAAATTCTTCAATTACTGATCTTATGGCATTCTCATCACCAGTATTCAAGCTAATCAGGCGCTTCTCTAGCTCAAAAATTTTCTGGTACACCAAAAATGTAAGCATCATCATCCAAAGTAACACTTAAAACCCCTACTATATGTAACAAACACTAGTAACTTCGATGTTAAGAAGCTCTTTCAACAGAAACATCCTGATGCTTTTTACTACTTTTTCAGAAATATTTTGATAATAGACATTATTGCAGTGGACCAAAATGTTCTCAGATCAGAAAATAGAAAATGTAAACAAATCTATTAGAGCTGTTTAACATAGGCCCAAAACAAATTTTAAGATGAGTTTCTTTTTTTTAACTAATAAACATACTTTATTATAATTGCTTTTTGTTTTATTGAATTTTTTTATTTTTTGGGGATAAAAATTTTGTAACAAGAGAAGTCTTAGATTACAGAGATTAAAGATAATCAAACCTCAGAAAGGACAAAATGGGTTGCCAGTCCAGCAGCAACTATTTCCTTCCCACTCAACCTTCCTCCAGTAAGTGCCAAGTATTCACCTGTAATATTACATGCATGATTACCTCAAATGTTGAATCCTCTAATGAGTTTTTCTTCATTTTTTAAAATCATTTTATGCTAAGTCAGTAAAATTTTAAAGACACTTCTACTGTCATGGTAGAATAAACAACTAGGAACATAGAAATATAAGAAAGAAACTTTTCAAAACAGTAATAGAGGACAAGGTAGAAGCAATTCTTTGAGTGATTGAGGTTACCTAAATGCCCTGGTAAATGAGAATGATGGTATGAGAAGCCACAATCAGTATGAAAACCAAAACTTGCTTCAGGAGTGGCGAAAACCTGTGAAAGCATTGTTTGAACATACCACAAAAAGTTAAGATAGTACTTGGCAATTAGATCACAAAGTTAAGCTAGATTGGATTTAGAAAAGAGTTTAACTCTGATGTATAGTAGCACAATGATTTTTACTCTGTCCACAATTAAAAATCTCTTTAGATAAGACATTTAAAGTAGTTATTACAAAATTCAACAATTTTATCATATATAACAATCTATAGTAGGATAAAAGTTTAAAAAAACTCTTACATTGTCAGTACATTATAATTAAAATCTCAGAAAATAATATCTAATATAAATACTCACAGTTTTCTCTGTTACAACTGAGAACTTCAGTGGGACCATTAAAGCTGCACCTCCACCCATTGAAATTCCATGAACAAGAGCAACCTGTTATAATATAATAGCACCGTTCAAGAAAAATATGAGACTTCATTCAATTTTCACAAGAACATTTTGCCTTAAATTTTTCAGGAGAAAATGGAATTAATTTTCTAAATCAAACCTGGGTTTTCTTATAGGTACTAATGTGATAGCAAAGCCAGTAAAATCTGTAGACAACTTCAAGGCAGGCATCCTCTGTGAAGAAGAAAAGAATTACTCTTGAAGTGAGATTAAATGATGTGAAGATATTACCTTATTTTTCTCCTAAATATCATCTACTATTGAGTGAAATTCACTTGAGACTTACTAAAGTGGTATCACAACAATTTCACTAAATAATAATGTCTTAAAAAGAGTGTGTTTCAAATTATGTTGCAAGGTATTTTTTCTATAGATAAAAGAATGAAATCTCTGTGAAGTTGTGTGCACAGATTCCTCTATATGCTATTGAGAAAGATGTTTTTACTTGTTTTCCTTCCATCATAGAACACTCTCAAATCCCCTCCAGCACAAAAAGCCCGACCAGCACCCTGAAAGAACAAATTGCACAGCCATTGAGTGAAGTGAACATAAGTAAAAAAAAAACAGAAAAAAATAATCAAGTAAACATCAAACCTTTATGATAACTAGCTCTGCGTTCTCATCCTTCTCCCACTTTTCCAAATATGTTGCTAGCAGAGAAACCTGAAACCATTTGAACAATTTTCATGTTTTTTTGTACAATAGTTAAACAGTAGCAGCAATAGATAAACCCAGTAGAGAAGAAAATTTTGAAAGTTGAGCTAACTGGATCTACCAGTTCTGGTGAGATGGCATTCAACTGCCTTGGCCTGTTCAAAGTGACCACCCTTACATGCTCTATCTCCTCTCCAACAACAACCTTAAAATCAAAACCAACAACAACCATGTATCATTTACTACCTCTTCTTATTCGAAAAAAAAGTTGCAGAAACCCAGTATTGGTGGTAGGTAGCAATTACAAACACAATTTTTCATTTCTAAGAAAGAAGGACCAACATGTCAAAAGAGAATGAAACTGATCAATCAAAACAAAATGAAAAACAAACAATCAAACATTGGAAGCATGATTCAGGGCTTACCTGTTCATCTGGTGTAGAATTTGGTGCCATGGAAGTAAATACTGCAAAATCAAACAATAAATGACATTGTCTAATCAAGTGAATCAAATTATATTCACAAAAAAGACACTAAATAAAATGAATAAGATAGATTGAGAGTGAATCTGAAATTAACAAGTTGAAGTTAACCTGTAATAAGGGTGATTATGAAGGAAAGTTAGATAGAATAAACGTTAAATGAAAGAACCAGGATGAACTATATAACTATATAATATAACTAGTTGCTACTGAGTTATATAGACACCAAATTTTCAATGATTAATTTTTAGAAGAAATTAGGGGAAATTATTTAGATTGCATGCATATATTTATAAATAAATAAAAAATTATATTTTCTTTATTATTTTTTCATTTATGAAAATAAATGGAGAAAAAAAAATTACTCCCTTTTTTTTCTAGTTCTAATGATCTAAGTAACTTTTTTTTTTCATTTTAATAATTATTTTGTCTATTTCAGTTGCATTAACAACGTCAGTCAAGAAAATGTGAAGAAAGTGAACTCAATGTAGTCAACGGATGTCGTCACTTCTTCATATTTATTAATACTTAATTAATAACAAGTATTAAATATTCATTATTATAATAATAATAATAATAATAATAATAATATATAATTTTTGTTAACAAATGGAGACTAATAAAATAAAATGTACATTCCCTTAATTTAAAGGAAACTATTCAAAGAAATAAAATATATTTATGAATTATTTACAAAACTCGTAGTAAACCAATAAATAAGATAAAATAAGAGAATATTATGTGAAGAATAAATATTTAATATTTTTTTCAAAGCTATTTAACTTTTTATAATGAATTTATAATAATATAATAATTAATTGCAGCAAAATTGGACTGCACCTACCATTTATTGAAAGTGATGAGGGAATCCACCTACCACTTTTCTTTTCTTCCTCGTGACTTTCACCAACCAAACTAACTCAAACTAAACCCTAAATTTCACATTTTTCTTAACAGAAAGTATTTCAGAAATAAAAAAAATGCAAATAATATTGTTTTTTTCTTTCTAAAACATATTTTTATTATCAAATTACACTTGAGTTTTATTTAGAAAACAGTGTTCGTCAAATTTTTATGATATTGTTCACGTGAAATTTATTAAATAATAGACAATGTGTTAAAATATACTTATTGTTAATATAGGTTGAAAAAGAAAAAATTTAAGTTGCAGAGGCAAACTTGCTTAAGCTTTCCTTAAAAAAGAAAATTATTTTAGAATATAACTTATTTTTAAATATTTATCAGAAGTTTTATATTTTGGGGGCATAAAAACAGATCTATTTTTTAAAATCCTGCATAATTTTAATTTTGAAACATTTTTAATTAAATATGTTTCTTAAAACATAAACAAAATGAGTCGTTATCTTCTTTTACTATAAATTAGAAAGTTAGTTTACATAAAATTGAATTATTACACTAACACGTAACTCACCTGAACTAAAAATTGGAAAACATCTGCAATTTTTATATCGATATCCCCAATTTGTATAAGCCAAAAGGATTAAACAATTTTTAGTAAAATCCATAATATTTGTTAAAGAATTTAATATACTAATATATACTATAATCTAATCAAAATTATTATTATATGTGATACAACTTTTTCCTAAAACTCTAAATTCAATAAAAAAAATTGAATCAATTATAATATAGATCGTATTGATAAGAATTTGTATGTTATAATTTTTTAAATATTTTTAATAAATAAAATAAGAAATAATAAAATAAAATTTAAATAATAATAATAAATATATAGAAATTAAATCTTATTTATTTTTTTCTTTACATTTTTTTTAGCTTCTCTAATATTTTTATTTATATCAAATCTTATTAAAGTTTACTATTATTCCTCTTATCAATATCTATAATAATGGATGTTTCAAATCTATTTATTTATTTACTTGATTCAATTTAATATTTTTTTCTTATAAAAGGTGATATATCTTTATAAAAAGATATCTTATTCTTTTGATTTCGAGAATTTTTCGAATGGACCAATGTTGGAATCCGAGATTGTAGTCATGGATGAATATTTGAGTGAAAATAGTTTAGATCGTGATTTTTTGAAACGTGATTAATCGTGTTTCTAACTGAAAAAATGATAAAAATATTATTAATGATTCAAACAGGAAAAAAAAATTAATTAGTCTTTACAAACGAATTATGAGAAATAAATTCAAAAATTAAAATTTAGATTAGAATAATTTTTCTATAACCTATCTTAAATTAAAATTAAAATATTCATAAATATATAAAATTTATATATTATAGAGTCTATCAACTTATACAAATTTTTTTTATATAAGTGGTGTAAAACTCAAATTCTAATAAAATTTTGCCTAATTTTTTTCAGTATTACTTAATTTGGAATTTTTTTTATTAAATATTACCTGATATTTATTTTTAGGAAATGCAACTTTGTTATAAGTGTTAGGAACTTATATCTATCAAAAATATTTTCCACCATGTAAAAAATTATTATTTACTAATTGATTTTTTTTTTTTTTCTGAAGGATGGTGATAGAGTTTTTAGATAGGAGGAAAAGATGCTCATTTCATTCATTTATCCTGCCTATTGAACAAACACATCTTAATGGATCTAAAACAAATGGAAACTGTGAATGAAGATGGATAAAAAAAAAAATTGGGAGTCTTTTCACCATAAAAAAGATGTCACACATATACTGATGATAGTAATCAATGATGATGGTGACAAATATCATCAATAATACTTATGATAATGACACAATAAAAAAATGTGTAATATGTGATAAAATTAGAACTATTATTCAAATGATAGAAAGTTAGGAAGTCAAAAGTATTAAAATATCATAAGTGAAATTTCAAGATCCAGTTTTATTTATAAACAATACCAGGAACATATTTTTTACGGTTTAATTCTCCTTTAACTAGAACATTTGTTGCTCAATTCTTTTTTAATAGAAAAAATAAACAGTAAAAAATTGCCCATCTCAATTCAAATCAGTCAAAATTGAATGTAACAACTTACTTTGATTGTATATATTTATTATTAATTATTCTACCAAATGTACATGTCTGAAAACAATTGAACAGTATAACTATTTTTTTAATTACATTTAAATATTAATTTTAAATTTAAAAGACCATGAGCAAACTAAGTCCAAATTTAAAGGAATAAAATTATATTTTTCCAGATTTTAAATATTTAAGAGTGCATTCACCCTTATGTTTTAGTAAATTGATATATTTTAAATAATATAAGAATAAATAGGATGTCTATTATACTTTACAGATAAGTTTAGTTAAGATGAATCTTTATCTTCCATTTAGATTGCCATCAATGTCACTATCTTTAAAGAGCTAGTGACATTTTCTAATACTCTTTTTAATACTTTTTCCTACTAATTGAAACTTTGTAAGCCTCACTAAATTGAGAATGAAACTTACATATTCAATGAGACTCACATAAATTTCACCCAAATGAGAAAATATGTTGAAGACTATTCAGAATGCATGGATATCATTTATCTTTCCCTAATCACCATGGCACCTACAGTTTTTTTTTAAAATGGTATGTCCTTCAAACGAAAGCAATGCATTAGGACTACAAAAAATTCATTCCATGGCCCCTCAGCCCATTTACCCACTGCCACAACAGGTAAAGTTATTCAAAAAGTAATACATATACTAAAACTATAAAAACAGAAGATAAAGCTTGCTAAATCAAAAACAGCTTATAAATTTGTGGATGATTTTTAACCATTTGATGGATGTTATTTATTTAATAAGTAAGGGAAAGAACATTAGGCATTATCATTTTATTGGATTGGAAAATAATCGAAGCTCCATATGATTTGAATGAAACTTTTCACTTGCCATGCTCATCATATGTCTGAGAACAATCCTTCTCAGTGACTAGAATGGAAAAATTAAATGAGAAATCAAAAACCAGCATTCATAACAAAAAGAAATCACTTGATTTGAACCAATCCTGATTATCAGATTCATGAAAATGAGCCAAAACAAGGGCTCAACAAAAGTAAAAAAAAAATAAGAATGCAAACAAACAATCTGTAGTTGCCGGAAATGAAGTTTGTTACTATGTGATTACCTTCTCTATGCTCTCTTATGTTTATAATGAATCAAAAGCTGCCTCAAGATGGCAAGTAGGAAATGTGGCTGATTGAGAATTACATAAACAGGTTGGGCTTGGATGCCTTGTATGTTGTTTTGAGCTTCCTAGTTGGGGGCCTAACCTTCTTGAACACTAATGGGAACTTGATTTTGGAGTTGTGGAACTGCTTGGTGCTCTCCCTTTTGCAAAGTTTAGCTGGGACAGTGGAAGTCTTAATGATCTGGATGCATGGACACCTTACTCTATGACGAGATGCCATTTCGTTGTACATTTGTTCAACAGCACCGTTTAAAGTAGTATCTCGGTATTCCTTATACATATTGTGATAACCAGTCCGGCTCTGATATCGCAGCCAAATTCCATAATTCTTGATCTTGGTAGGATTTTTCTCGAAAATCTGCAATTAGCATAAGGAAATATACATCACTGTCTGCATTTGGAGCCTAGAATACTGAAGCTAAAAACAGGAAAACAATTCATCTACAAGTACTCTTTTCCGTAGCAAAGTAAGGCTGAAATCTCTGGTACATGTTAAAGGAGATAGTAGCACACAATACTGTGATCAACCTGTGTCCAAACTTCAATTTTCCCTCAATGAACCCTACCAAGATTTCCTATATCTGACTATTGTTTATATGTATAAATTAAACAACTGTGAGGCAGAGGCCATAGGAAAAAAGTCAGTTACAATCTTTAATTACAAAAATATTTCATGCTTAAAACCTACTCTCTTCACAGGATCTAAAACTTTTATAACTTGACACGATTTTCCAGCCACTTCACAGAACTGGTATTTAAAAAGAAATATCCATGACAAGACGTTAAAAATTAAGAGATGCCCGGTAACGTAATAACAAAGCAAACAGATCCCCAAATACTCTAACAACTTCCAAAGTCCAAGTTAATTAGAATTCTTCAATGTATGAGAGGGAGAAACAGTACAAATTGTGCCCAACATAATAGATGGTCAAGCATTGATTCCTTTGCCTAAGTCAAATTCCCAACAAGTATGCAGAAAACAGCATGGCATTATTATTTTACCTATCTTACAACTCTTTATATAACCTAATCATGTTGTTTGTCCCTGGAATGGTGGTAACTTCCCAGAACAGAAGTTATACGTACTAAGTAATTGTTTTTTCGGAAATAAATTTAAAAAGCACTGAAAGAAGCTACAAGCTTCAAGTAGGAATCTAGCTTATTAGCAACCTTCTGCCATAACCATTGTTATCTGAAGGGGAATATAATAGGCCAATTGAGATACATACCTCATTGATGGCTAGCATTTGCCCATTGCTTTTCTTGACCTTTTTCAGCTTTCTCAAGAAATACCTGCAAAAATTAAAATGAAAAGGCAAATATGGTTAGAAGTCATCCTCTTTCAGAACTATAAAAACATTATAACCATTTAATGAATCAATAGAAACAACATTTTAATCTCGTCCAACACAAAAGAATCGGAACAGAAACTTGATACAGCACACAATTGAAAAAATTATCCTTTGATGTGAAGGGTGAAGAATTAAAACAAAACAAGACCTTCGAAGTACACACCAGAATAACATTCCATGTGAATCATGCCAAATAAAAAAATTTATTCAAAGCAAGTATAAATATTTTCTAAAATCCAAAATACACTATCTTTGTTTATCAATGGAGCCAACCTACCAACTATACACACAAAGATTAAAAGTCTAAGGTTGAAAATTCCCAAATTTTTTCAACATTTTCACACAATTCCATTATTAAACAGAAACAGAATGTTGAGGTTGTCACATACCAGAACTTAGATTTGGCACGGACCTCATTGGTGGCCCAAAGTTTCATCCTGTAGATCTTGGGATGCACATCAGTTTCCGTGGGAAGAGCTCTCCCCACAACTTGGTACTGGTGAAACTGATTCAATAAATCCCAAAAAAATAGCACCATCCATTATAAACTCTTCAAAGCGTCAGAAAAATCAAATAAACTAGAAAATCAAAATTAAAATAAAAATAATAATAATTTTGGAGTTAAATATCAGAAAAGACCCAGCTTGCAAGGAATTGAAAAAAAGTAGAACGGTGGCAATGATAAAAGATAGGGAAATGGTGAAAAATCCATGATTTCTTTACCCTGAAGGTGACCATGTTGCAACTGCTCAGTGTTGTCTCAGTTGCAAGTGTTCTTTCCCTACGTAGAACCCTAAACTCACCCTTGAGTTCAGGTTTTATTGGAGCCCAAAAAGAAAGCAGAGAGAGGACTGTACAAAAATGGAAGCCCAATTGAAAAGGCCCGTTAATTAAAAAAATAGAAATTTGATTACAACGAGATAGAAAACTAGCATGCAAATTTTGTTATATATTTTTTTTTATTTTAAAAAAATATATGTGAAAATAACATTTTGATTTCTTAAAATAAAATAATTTTGGATTGGATTTATGGTCAAACTTACCTAACATGTTATGTTGACCTAAAATACTTTTGTCTCAAACAAGATTTGTTTATCAATGTATCTCAAACACATTATTCACTCCCATTGCATTAAACTAGTTGTTGTAACAATGGTAATTTGCAGATAATTCATAAAATCTAATGTAGAATAAATTTATATAGATCAAGAAAATTTTATTAATACTATAAATAAATAAGTAGGGAAAATAATTTTGTTTTGTTGAAAAATAATGAATTAGACAAATAATATATATACTATTACACTTTTTTGTAAAATTAAATTTATTTAAAATGATGTTATATATCATTAATCATATGTTAATTAATTTATTGTAAATAATAATTTATATCTAATACTTTATTAAAAAAAATCAAAAATTAAAAAACAGAAAAAGAAAATATAGAAACAAAAAATATATCGTATGCACCATTAAAATAATTTATAATAACACAATAAAAATTTTAATTATAAACACAATTTCAATATAAATTTGAATTTGTTATGTTTAGTATATATATAATATTATAAATTGTATAAATAAAATAATTTTATGTATGTAATTTATGCAATATAAAACAGTAATTTTATTAATTATTATAATGCATCACCAATATATTTTGATAATAGGTGTTCTTTTAAGTATAAAAATTTTAAAATTAAAAGCTTATATTAATGAATGGAGAAGATAATAGAAACTTAAATTAATTGTTATATTAATGGGAGAGATGCTAAAACTAGTTATATCTCTTTAATTAATATATTTTTAAAGTTAGACAAATTAGATAATAACATATTTATAAAATAAGTTAAAAAAATAAGAAAATATAAGATTTATAAAAAAGAATAATAGTATAAAAAATATCAAATCATTTTTTTCATGATAGATGAGTATATGTATTGAATTTTTTGAAAATAAAAAAAAAATATATAAAGATGATATTAAATAGTCAAAAGGATAACAAAATAAATTTAAAGATATCTATAAAAATTTAATGCAAATTAAAAATGGAAGATATATTTTTTAACCATTCTAAAAATTATTTGTTAAAATAATATTTAATGCATTAGAAAATTAAATAATATATATATATATTAATATCAATTATAAAGATTTTTTTATCATAAAAGATATAAAATTATATAATATATGGGTATAGATATATTTTTATCATCATTTTATAATTCTCTATATTACTTCTTTAAATATTTTTTTTTAATTATATAATCATTATTGTATATTTTAATTATAGATGTCTTTTAAAAGATTGAATTATTATATTTGAACTTTTAAAAGATTTAATTATTATATTTGAACTTAGATACTATCATCTATGTATCACATTATGATTGACACTATATTATAAACTTGATTGAAATGTCATCCTAATCACCTTATACACATGGTAGGATTACTAACCCTCTTTACTTATCCTAGTGTACCTCTTTGTAGCCTTAAGTATGCCATCAGTAATCCTCTATTGATTCTTCACCAATTAATCTTATAAATACATGACTTGACCGATCAATGAAGTATGGAATTTTATTAAACTCATGCAAGTATAATCACTACACCAACATATATTAATACATCCGTAGTACCATATAATGCCTACAAAAATTCAATTATTTTGGACATTAATCCTAACGCCTCGCTTAGTTAAAAGAGTTCAACAACTTGGTCAGGAATTCAACATTTCATCCAAGAGCTTAACAATTCAACTAAAATTCAACTAAAAGAGCTTCATAACTCAACCAAAAGAGCTTTAAGAGCTCAATAATTTGACCAAGAACTCTAAAGCTCAATCAAAAGCTCAACTACTTAATAAAAATGTCAATAGTTTGGTCAAAATAGTTCAACAACTCAACCCGAGCTCTTTTCATTTAAGCGAAGATTAGGTCAAGTTCATTCTCTCTTTTGAGAGTGTTTTCACTTGAACAATACGCTCCTCACTCGAGTGACAATGTTACTACTTTGACTTTACTTCAGTAACTTTTAGTGAACTGTCACCCAAAATTACTTCTTTCACGGTTAAAGTATCTCTTCCATCACTTATTTTTCATTAAAGTGAAAATCCTTTTACTTAAGTGTTAAAAATAAAAAATTAGTAATTATGAACATCAAACACATAATCATCTCACCAAACATTTATATATATTAATACATACTCAATATTTTTCAAAATATTTTTTTCAATCACTCAACATCATTAATTTGTTTGACAATTAAATCATCAACATTCATATTCATATCACATTCCCACGTCGTACAAATTATTTTATAATTTCAATAAATATTATTTTTTAATAATAATTTCTCTTATTTAGATATCTTAATTTTTTTTTCCCAAATAATATTTTTAAAAAATATAGTTTTAAATTACTAAAAATTTGAGCAACATCTTAATATATAAATTGTTTCCAAATTTACAACTCAAAAAAGTTTCAAATACCGCTGAATGATTTAGCTATAGTCAACTCCTTGTTTCTTTTATATTAAATCTAATAAAGTTTCCTTAATTTTCTTTTATAAAACACTAAAAAATATTAAAGAGATAAAAAATATATAAAAATAAATTAATTTAATTTTTTATTTTATAACAAATTAAAAAAATAATTAAACTTATTTTATTTATTTTTTACACTCTTACGTTTTTCAATAATCACAAATATAATTTTATAATTATAAATGTTTTAAGTTCACATTTTTTTAATTAATTCATAAGTTAAATCATTTAAAAATAACATATGACATTTTGAAAGGTAAAAGAGTGATATTCAATTTTTATAATTATACATTATAGATTCAAAACATACATTTTTCATATCTCTTTAATAATTACAAATATAATTTTAAAATTATAAATTTTATAAGTTAATATTTTTTAATGAATCTGCCAGACTGCCACATAAATCAAATCACTTTAGAATGATATGTCATATTTTAAAAGGTAAAAGATTGAAGTTTAAATTTATAATTATAGATGAGATATAACAAAAAGATTAAACATAACAAAAAAATCATAGTTTTACTATTACTATATGGAAGAAAAAAAAAAACTGAAGTAGCTTACAAAACAAAAAAAGTAAGTTGTGACAAAAAGAAACACACAAATGTTAAGTTCTAAGATTTTTTTTTTTAATATAATATATAAATATGAACGAGTAAGAGAAACAATATAGAATACCACACAAAGTTGTCTTGGTCATCATATATAATGCATAACAATATTCACAAGAATTTAGAAGGTAATAAAAATAAAGAAAAATGTCAACTCTTATTATGTATGGAATTTGATAATGTATATTATTATGCACAACAATGATTTTTATTAATTATTTATTTCTATTTCTACTTTTCTATAGTATATTATTAATGTTCTTCTATCTCTTTCTCTCCATAGTTGTTAAATAGAATTGGGGTTTCCACCAACCATTTGTTGTATTATGTAATATGATGCAACACCCATTTGGATTTTATAAGCTGACGGAGTAAATAGAAGAATTTTGTATTAGAGATGATGTCCATGCAAAAATATTATAAAGTATTTGTAAACCTAATTTTTCTTCTGCCAACAAAGAAACTTAGTAATAACTTTTAAATTGATATCTAGCAACCAATGAAACAAATAATGGTGCTTTTTTAATAGAAAATTTATGTGTAGCTAGTGGCTCCTATCTATGTTCATAGACCCTTTCTCAACCCTAATAGTAATAACCCTTTGTGAAATGGTGCATTGTTTGATTTGATGCATGTGAAGTGTTGTTGGTGAGAGTTCCAAATTCACGTGTATCCCACCATGAAAGGGTATGTTTACTAGGATGCATATTTTACATTAAATTTGGTTCACCTAATTGATTTGATTGATGACTCACTCAACTCATGGCTAAACGTGTGGAAGGAGTTGAAAAATACATACTATTTGCTTACATATGCTTCTAACAGTGTTGCTTGGCGGAGGAAATTATGCACTTCCTAGTCAAACAAGATTATTCTCCATATAATACACGACCAATTGAATGCTCTCACTGTTATTTAGGTCACTACTAGATAATCACATTTCACACCTCATTATCACAACCCTCTTTTCAAATATGGATTCTTTTCTGCACTAACTTGGAAAATAAATTAGTACTAGTCTTTCCTGTGAGGGGGAAAGAAAAGGGGCAGAGAAAGATTACATTAATTAAATCTAAAATAGATAAGCATGTGTTGTTATTTTATGGAACCCTGAAATTCCCAAAGACAACACTTGAAAGAAGATGGCAAAATGTATGATAAAGAGATACCTACCAATAACTCTGACCAAGTCTTTGTTTGCACGCTCATTTTCTTTGTTTTTGTTAAAAAATTGTGCCACATACCTAACAGATGTGCCATTGAATAGTATATTATATTGCTGGCTGATATTGGAAACAACCATATTCCCTTTGACCAGTTATTCAAGAAAAAAAGTGAAAGGTTTTAAAACAGAAGATTATACAAAAAAGAAATGTATAGATAAAAGTAAATGGTCCAAAAGAAAGTAGAATAGTAGCAAATGTTCGCAGCAAATCACTGCTTGATATAGAGAATATAGACATAACATAGAACTTGTTGCTATCGCCAGTTAATGAAAGTTATGAGACCATGTTTCTTGTAAACAAAGTAAGGAGCAATTTTCCTTTAGAGAATGTGTAAACAAAGAGAAAACCAAACATGACAGTCAGAGATACAATATCACATTGAATTGAAAGTGACAAGGAACTCAAAATTGAAGCAGTTAAATGTGTACATACAAAACAATGAAACTTTTGTGTTTGTAATGATCTTGTTCCTGTAATTACCTAGGACTAGTTCTATACCACCTGAAGAAACAAAACCTGATTTTCTTTTATGTCTTCTGCGTATATCACTTTCTAGTGTCCATCAAGGGGAAACCCCCTAAAGAAAAAAATATCAACCCCAAGAATTGCCTTTTTCATAGTTTTTATCCTATACACCTTTTTTCACTCCTAACAAGATGTCACACATCAGCACAGTTCATTGGTGCATATCCAAGTCTGGATTTCTTCACATCATACAAAATGTGAAAATTCTGCTGCTGATAGTTTCCAATTATTGAAAGTGCAGACCTAGGAGTCCCCAAAATAGCCAAGCAAACAACATCTTCAGGTTCAATCTGTATGAAGTAATTTTCCACAGGGAAATCCCAGACTGCTCCATCAGCAAACAAGATTGCAAATTCTGGCAGCTCAATTTTCTCAACTCCAGACACATTATAACATGGCTTTAGAGGGGGAAAGGTTTCAACAAGTGGATAGCCCTTGATTTTCCTCATGAAAGCCTCCTTGATAGTCTCATAAGCTGGTTCAGCAAAGTAAGTCAAAGTGGTGCCAGAATCTATGATTGTACCCCCACCACCTTGTGCTGACAAATGCCAAGTGTCCTCTGGAATCTTCAGCACCTGACCACCAACCATGATAGACTTTATCTGGACATAGTAAAAGGTATCAACAGGATTCTCTTTGCCACCAACAAAAGAAGTGAAATTCAAATTGGGGTGGCTGAGAAGTTCCGTGTCCTCACCAAATATCAACTTGCTACTAACACTTGAATTGCTGTTCCTATCCACAAGGCAATAAGAAAAGGAATGACCATAAAGAGATTGTAGCTGAGTAGCAAATGACAATGGCCCTCTCCCCAAGCCTAACAATCCAGCAGCCCCATGGAAAAGTCCTCTATTCCAATGGCCACAACCAAACATAACATTCTCAGCAAGCTTGAGTTCAGGCTTTCCTTTAGGTGTGGTGAGATTCACAGTGAAAGTTTCAAGTGCAAAATCCCCAGTTGTGTTGGAACTATCCCCATACCAATAGAAGTATGGGCAGCTTTGAGTCTCAGCCTTGCAAGGCTGAGGAGGGTCTGGGGATGACACCAATTGGCACTTTGGATCATGACAAGTTATATTCTTAAAAGAACTAGAATCCTTAGGATCATAAAATGGGCCATTTTGCTCAAAACAAGCATAACAAGGAACACATTGAATCCAATTAAGATCACTACCAGTATCAAGTATTAGAGAAAAATGCTTAGGAGGTGTGCCAACAAAGACATCCATGAAGTACTCACCAGAGCCAAGACTGACCCCTGACTCCAAGGTTGCCACAAGCTGACCCGAGAAATACTCCGGCGGGGCCGCCGGAGCAGCTGCCGCAGGCTTATAGGATTTCTTTGATTGCTCCTGTGCTTTCTCCAGCCTTGAAATTGTATTTTGGTTCTTCTTCTCTATGACCCTTCTGTGAAGAGTCTGAATTCTCTTCAAGTCTCTCACTGTAGAATCGACAACAGACTTTTTAGGCTCAGCATCTTTCCTCACTGAGTGGTGTCTCAAATTGAGTTTCACAGGTTGCTTTTGCTGTTCTGCTGCTCCTCCCTCTTCACCATCAGTGCTTTCATTGGATGTCATGGTTGCTACAGAAGACTCAAATTTCTCTGACTTGGAGAAACTACACCCAGTTTCTGTGGATGAAGAATCGGCATTGAAGTTTGCATGGTCAGGAAACTTGACTGCTGCAAGAGAAGATCCATTGAAATCATTGTGATTGTGATGCGTAGAAATGGATTCCCCTGTGCAGGAGTTGTGTAACACAAGGAGAACCAGAACGAGAGAAACCCTCAAAACCATAGTTATGAAGTCCTATGATGATGGTACCTACCAACATCAAACACCTTGTGGAATTTCAGAGTAGAAGTGACACAATTCAAAACCCAGAAAAAGAGCAAAACTTTACAACAATCTATGAGCTTACAAAAGAGGAGAATCAAAGAATCAAATTCCAAGGGAAATAAAAATTGCAAAAAGATTGGAGCTTTCAAGGCCAAAAGAGTGAGAGAGAAAAGTGAACAAGAAAAGAGAAAGAGGGCAATTTAGGCTTGTATTGGGGTGACTCTGTCAAGAACAAGTGTGAAACACACCAAAACGCGGTTTCATTACCATAGCATAGTTAATTAAACTCATCAATTTCAAGGCACACATAACGAAAATCAATTTTAAATGAGAATATATAATAGCTGGTGTTCCTATTGCAGGGTATTTTCCTCTCGGTTTCCTGCTTCATTGACATGCTTTTCTATTGTGTGTATGGTGTTATGGACCAGACCCTGGTCACATATTTAATGCTTTAACGTATGGAACATGTTACAGAGGAAAATAATCTTTCACAGACTCTACACAGTGCAACAAAGAACAGAGAAAAGTTAGCAAAACATTTCTATTATGATTTTCATTACTTCAGAAGTTGATAACTTTAAATTATACAGAATTTTAATATATTGTAATAAATAATTTTAAAAATCTAAAAGTATTATAATTATTATTTTTTGTATTTGGAGATAAATTATTGTTTAATTATGATATATTAAAAAATGTATTAAAATAATATAAAATTATGATATAAAAAGTAATAGAAAAAGTAAATATTTATAAAGCTTTATCTCATAAGAAATATTTATAGAGAATGGTGGTGTTGGATTTTAAAGATGGAATGAGGAGTGTACAAAAGTCAAAGTGGGGAAATGAATTTTTGTAGAACATTGTGTGGTCGTTGGTCAGAGTTTGTCCACCACACCACTTAATGTGGAATGGAAGAGAGAGACAAATCTCATGTCATCATGGTGGCTTAGATTTCTATATCATTAATAAATATTCAAAATTTTTATTAATTATTTTTTATGATCTTCTTTTAATTTATAAAATTTGAAATTTTGTTTAAAGAAATTTAGTTCCATACATTCTAGTTAATCATTCACTAGTTATTTGATATATGTAATCATTCACTAGTTAATCATTCTTAATGTGTAAACTCATTTTAAATAGAATAAAATCTAATCCTAAATTTATATATATCATAACAAATTATTTTATTTATATAATAATTATTTTCCTAATAATTCAAAGAAAAAAATTGATATTTATATTTAAATTTTTTTTTATCGATTAATAGTATTTATTCCATTCATACATTAAAATTAAATTCTTTTTAATCCAATTTTCAGTTATTTCATAACATAAGTTTCCGATTTTTTTTTTTTTATAAAACATAATTAATTTCAAAAGAATTGCATTGAACTTATAATTTAAAAAAAAACAGTTAAAAGTATTTTATATAAATAATATTTCAAATGGATTTATTTAAATGATAATAAAATAAAATAATTTTGAAGAGATAATATTTTTTAAGTTTCCGAAAAATTTGATAATTTTATAAGATTGATTTTATTGATAAAGTCTTTCTAATATTTAATTATAACAAAATTATTAAATTTGCACTTCAGTACATAAATTTGCTCTTCATTACATAAATTTGATTAAGCAAAATCACCAGTGATTTTATAAGGATGAATAGATTCTTTCTAAATTAGAAAAAGAAAAAGAAAAAGAAACTAATACAACACAAAATCTGAATATATAGATATATAATTAATGTATGTATCTTCAAAATATAAAATATTCATATAATCATTTTTATAAAAAAATTCTAAAATATTTTATTTACATTTATATATGTTAATTTTTTATTTTCTCTTATTACTAATAAAAATTTATATAATTTATAAAATTTAAAACTATTCATCAATCACTAGTTTACTTAAAGAAATTACATTAAAAAATTTAAATAAATTGATAACTTATAAAATAATTATATTAAATTTGAATATATGAGATTAAGACATGTTATGAGATGAAGAAGAAGAATGAAGTAATTGTTTGAATATTTTATTTTAAGTGTTTGTTGTCATTTAAGAGGGTGGTTAAGTATTTCTATTATTAATTTATTCTTTATACAATATCTTTTTATTATTATTATTATTATTAATTAAAAAATATTAAAAATAAAATGTCAATAAATTTCACTTCAAAATCTAATAATTTTTTTTCCTGTCATAATTTAAGAATTAACCATTAAAATTCTTGTTTATTTTAATTTATAATAGATCGAGTTTATATTTAAATAAATTATTCAATTAAAATTTTGAATATGGTAGAAGAAAAATCTCTAAAATTGTTATATTCTTCTTAATCATCATTATTATTATTATTTTCTTCATTTTGACAATGAGTTGAAAAATTATTAATGACCAACTCCAAATATGGACCAAAAATTATCTCAATATTCTTGCAAAATCATAATTATTAAATTCAAACTCAACGAAATAGGTGACCCTTCTTTTTCAATTGGCACACTTTTATGTGACTACGCAACTTATTAGAATTCAAGTCAAACCTTCTTTTTTATTTAGTTTGATTCTCAATAATCCGAACCCTTTATAGATTGGAAAATTTAATTTTGTTGAAGTTCTGAGATGGAAATTTCTTCACATGATCATTAGAAAAATTATACAACTATCAGGCGATGATTGATGAACATATATTAATTGGAACCATGAATTATGTGTCTTTTTCTAATTTTTAGGGCATTTTTCTTTAATACAATTTCAACTATCGTCTTTCCAAAAACATAAGATATTCAAGAGAGGCACAAAGAGATAGGCATGCAGGGTTTATAAAAATAGGAAAAAAAAAAAATATTTTATACTGTTTAATTAAATATATATAGGGTTTATATAAAAAGATCTTTGAAAGATAAAAGGAAAAAGAAAGAAAATTAATTTTATTAAAAATAATAAATTTATTCTTATATTTGTAAAAATATGAAAATATAATAAAATAAAGTTGAATTACTTTTTAAAATATTATAAATAGAAGATCCAATAGTTATATAATTTTTATTTTTCTAAAATATTTTTTTATACTGTCTTTAAGATTGGTTAAAATTTTTGACAATTTTTAAATTCAAAAATACAGTTAAAAACTGAAGTTAAAAAAAATTCTATCCAATTATATTTGTAAATAAATAAATAATTTAACTATTTTTAGTATTTCTTTAAATTAGGATATTTGGAAGAAAATAAACTTAATTCTTATGGTAAAAGAATCGAAGTTATATTATTAAAAGAAAAATATATGAGAAAAATTATTTAAATAATATAAATAAATAAAGAAGATTATTATTTAAAAATAATGAATGATGATGTTTTGGAAAAGTTTTTTAAGTGAGATTAAAATATATTTTGAGAAATGTTAAATGTGTGTAAAAAATTGAATGAAAATACTATAAAAATTAGGGTATTCGCGGTGCGGTTTGAAATAAAAAAAAATTCAAACCAAACCAAACCAATTTTAACAGTTTGGTTTGGATCGATTTTTGCGGGTTTTTTTTTAATTTTATTTTTTTATTAATAATTGACTATTTTTATGTTTTTAAATAATAAACTAATAAAATTATATCATTGACTAGATTTCATATGGTTAGATAAAGGATTAAAAAATAAAAATGATAATATTACTATTTAATTTTCTGCACACTTTTGCTCAATTATATTTTATAATTATTTTTGGTATTTTTAATGCCAATTTTTATTAATATATTTGTTATTACCAATTAAAAAAAAACATGGAATAGAAGAAATGTATCTTTTTAACCATCAAATCATATATTATTTTAATTTAATACCAACAAAATAACAATATAATATTTGATCAAACCACTAACAAGAATACACAAAAAAAATTCAAGTAGATCAATTGTCAAATGTCAATAATTACAACCTTTAAATAGAGTTAACGATGAGATAATGAAATCAGAGTAAGGGAGTTTCAAGTAAGGAACCTTGGAACCCTAAGATGCGTCTAACAAGATGAAAGTTGTATTGTAATAGACAACGACGGTAGGTTAGGTTTTCTTTGCAAAATAAAATTAAGAATAAATATAATATTATTTAATAATTGCGGTTCGGTTCGGTTCGGTTTTGAAATGTCAAACTGCAAACCGAACCGAACTGCGCGGTTCTGAAAAAAAAAAACCCAAAGTGATCAAAAAATTTGTGGTTTTAATCGGTTTGCGATTTTTTTGGATTGGTTTTCAGTTTTTTTTTTTTATCAATTCGGTTCTGAGCATGCCTAATAAAAATGAGTTTTAGATGGTTTTTTCAATGTTATTATGATTTGAAATTATGTTTTATTAATTTTATATGATGTATGATATATAGTTATAATTAAGAATAATAAGATTGAGATTGGTCAAAAGTGAATGTTAAATTAATGATGTGAAATTTTTAAAAAATATGTGTATAGGGTAACAACACAACTACTATATAGTATTATCTAAATTTCATAAAATATGTAAATAACGAAAATAAAATGCATACAATATAAATCTATTATAGTTTCTAAAATTTTTCAAAATATAATTATATCTTAAGTACAATCTTTCTAATAAACTAGTTTTTAAAAAATATAATAAATTATTAAATTTTCACTCTTTCAATCTTTATAGAGATTTTGAGATTTAAATCCTGTCATATATTTTCATATAAGAAAATAGGATCATAACAAAAAAATACAATAAAAGAAAGTAAGGATAAGTTAATAGGATTTCAAAGTAGTATATATATTCAATGCTTACATATCAAATAAAATCATTACACAACCAAAAAATCAAGAGCATTTAAGGTTTACAAGTAAGACCAACCACTTTTGAAGGATTAATGTATGGAACTTGAATGTTAAGGACTAACACTTGCTTGTATTTATTGGTTACCTGGCCACAGATGAAACTTAGAGCATTTTTCATCTCCATGACCGCGCACTTTATCCTAACAAGGACACCACATAGTAGGATAACTTACCCATAACTAGTGTAATGATATCACACATCCAAAGAATAATGGTATGAATCTCTATTAGTTTATCACCACATAGTATCTTAGTTTATATGATTAGGACTGTCATTAAAGTCTGGATATTTACTAACCACATCCCAAGAGTTCCATACTTACACTACACATTATACCAAATAGTACCTCTTAATAATTACTTAGTTCATGCATTAATCATTGTATAACAATTTTTTTCACAACATTTATCACACAGACTTATAGAAATCCACATCACACAGATACATAGGAATCTTTGTCACACAAACATATACTTCCAACATTTCACATTTTTCACTCAATCATACATATGTATACTTCTTTAAACTCAATTTAAAACATAAATTATTTTTCAAAAATAGAGTATTTTTGCTCAAACAAAATAACCTTGCTCAAGTAAATTTCTATCTAGAGTATTAAATCTCTTCTAAATTTTCTCATTCCAGTAAGATAATTTTGACTCAAACAAAAATACTTTTGCATAATTTTACTAACATTTTTGCTCAAGCAAAAATCACACCACAAACAAACATGATGCTATTAAGAATATAAGCTCAAGCAAAAGTTTTAACTCAACTAAAAAATTTTCACTCAAACAAAAATAACAAAAAAAAAAATTATTTAAGTGAAAATTTTCCTTTATAGCAAAAATGACTTAATTTTTATTTAAAAATCAACAATTTCAATTTTAAATCATTTTCTATCAATTAAATTTTTATTTATCATGAAATTAACATAATTATATTATTCAAAACAACATCATTTCAATATTAATTTATATAATTCATACAAAATAAATTTATTCACACACATAAAATTATAAAACATACATATATTCTTTCATTAAAACATAGATCTTATCATTTAATTATTATCATCATAGATCTTACCATTTAATCATTATCATCTAGTCATATCTTTACCATCCATGTTTCTATCATAAGATTCAATTATGAAATATAAATTCTAATAGCTCGCATTTATCTAAACTTAACTTTTTGTAAGGTATTTTTTACTCAAAAGGAGCGGAGTCAATAATTTAATATTTTTTTTTCAATAATATCATTATTTATAATTACAAAATAATATTCTTTTTTTCATATAAAAATTCATTTCATCCTTTCTCTCTTATCTTCATATATATGGAAGATATTTTTTGGTTAGAATTTTTTTTAAGAGACTTAAATTAACATCTATTCAAACTCGTAAAGATTTTTTAAAATAATTTCTGCATATGAACTTTAAGAAAAAAAATTAACTTCTTCAAAAGATAAAATTAATTTATACATAAAATTAAAAACAAAAATTTTGGAGAAACTACACGTGGAAAATTAACTTTATGTACAAATAAATTTTAATTTATGCAAAATTAATTTTATTTTTTTCTTTATATTTTTTATTTTTTAGAAGTCTTTATCTAAACATATCGTTATTAAGTTAGGGCAACATCACAAGTATATCACTTTCAATATTATTACTAATTAATTGATTTGAATCTATGATGGCATTTTCCAATTGATTTATCCAATTAGAGACTTTAGGGTTTAGATAGATATTAACCCTAATTACACGACACATGACCAAGTGACCATAGCTTATACTATTACAAACTTGAACAAGAACTCAATCTCTTTCATTTTGGAAATAACTTTTCCAAATTTATTTGACTTTTAGGTCATGGATTAATAGTTCATTCATGCAAGAAACTAGGGTTGACTAGAGGTTAAAGCTAGATTCCTTATTATATACTTCAACAAGTCAACATAAATATTTTAGAGAAGATAAAAAAAATTATAATAAAATAAGATTTGTAAGTAAGTGTCATGATACATCACTTAGTGTAATTTTGTAAATATCTTATCTTAAGAAAAGAAATTATAATTGGGCCAATTATAATTTCAAAAAAGGCCTAATTATTGGGCCAATTCTAAAAGGACTTTTTAAATGGTCCGGAAGCTACTTTACAAAACTCTCTTTTAAGGTATTTTTCAGAATTATGAAAACGATAAAATATTCCTTAAATTTTGCGGATATGAAATCGAATATTTAATAAAAAATTATTTTATATGAACAACTGAATTTACTCGAATTATAATAAAACTAAATTAATAGAAATACAAATTAAAGTCGTATTTATCATTTATTTAAATATGAATTATTGAATTTATGCACTTATCATTGAAAACTGATTTCAATGATTTTTACATTGTAAATTAATTGTCAATTAATAATAAATTGCGTATTTGTATGATTATAATTTTTATATCTAGAGTCATGCTTGCGTGTATATATATATATATATATATATATATATATATAAATAAAATCAATGAAAAATATATATCATTGAAAACATATTACCTTTATATTGAAAATATATTTAACAGTTATGTTTTTATGTAATATAATAATATAATTTATAATTTTTCTAAACTATCAATTAACAATAAAAGAATATTCTAAAACCAGTTTTTCAATTATTTATTTTCTATAGTCCTTTAATTTACAAATTAATAAAAAAAAAATCATATTTTAAAACCATTGTTTTAATCTTGAATTTTGATACAAGATTAAACATCCTTAATATCAAGTTTAAATCCATACATCCTAAAATAAATTTTATACTTCCTTTCAAATCTTAAAAGCTTTTCTCATTCATCATTGTGATAGAATTCATTTCGACAAAGAATATTTAAAATACTAGTTAACATTATCTAAATAGGAAATAAAAACTAGTTATGTAATATATAAGAAATTGGATTAAGAATTTGGATGGACCTTGACCCATTAGTTTAGAAAGGAGTAAGGTATTTAAAGATTAATTTTCTAAATTCTCTTATTTATTTTATTTTTAAGAAACCCACTCTTCCTTATCTTCTCATATGCTCTCTCACTCCCCATACTTTCTAAACACTTTTCATAGATCTCTCTTCTAATTTCATAACATATTGTGGATTTAGATAAGTAGAAAAAAGATCTTCAATACAGGGATCTCTTGCAACGATTGATCTCTACTATTAGATGAGTTATCCTAATTCCAAATTTAGGATTCTTAAATTGAGGATAAAATTTGGAGAAAATAGAAATTTTAGGGGATCTTGAATAGATTCTTGATAATTTAGATTGATTAGAATATTTCTTGTGTTTAGACACTTGAAGTAACTTGAAATCTTTGGGAACCCATGTAAATCATCAAGAATTTGTTGGGAATTAAGGTAAGGAAAGCTAATTGAGTGTTAACTTCTCTAAATTACGGAGAAAATGAAGTATTGAGTGATTTTGTGTAATATGATAGTGAAATTATTATGTATGTTGATTGAATTGGTGATCTTTGATTGATAGAGTTCATATGGATTGAGTTATATGCATTAGGAATAATTATGATTGATTGGATTGATGAATTAAGCTTGATTAGGGAGATTACTTACGCTGTACCTAACTTTGATCGCTTGAGTAAATGAATTTCGCTCAAATGAGTAACTCTAGGACTATTCTCGAGTTCATTTTCGCCTGAGTGAGGGTTGTTTCGCTTGAGTGAGAGTTGTTTTGCTTGAGCGAAGGTTGTTTCACTTGAGCAAAAATACTCTAGAGTTAAGTGTGCTTTTGGGTGTGTTTTCACCCCGAGCGAGCCACTTTTCGTTTGAGCGAGAAGAAGAGTTACTTGAGCAAAAATGTCCTAGACTTAGAGTTGCTCTTGAGAGTGATTTCGCTTAAGCGAAAGCAGTTCACTTGAGCAAAAACATCCTGATTTTGGAATGATTTCTGATCATAAAAATTAAGGATATGTTGATATAGAAATTATTGGAGTATGTATTGAGTTTTGATATTGAAGAATGATATTTTAGGACTTGTTACGGTAAGGATATGGTTATTTCAAATTTTGAAACAATCTTGGAATGCATGAATTTTTATATATATGTGATTGCTAAATTAAGGTGATTGGATTGTGATATTGAAATATATATTGCATTAGTGTATAATATAAGATCCGATGCTTATAATCAAATATTGAAATGATTACAAAGATGATGTGAAAATGTGATGTTTGAGGAGAAAGAAGAGTGTTAAGATGGTATGATGAATAGAGGAAGTATTTGATAAAGTGTTGAACTGAAAAAGACCATGTAGATGTGATGATATAATTATAACTTGTTCAATGATCTTGTTGTGGTGATTATTGCATGAATTGGAGTTAGTATTATATTGTTGTGTTGCAATGTTTGTGCTAAATGTGTCATAGTCAAATAGTTACTATGAGATAATATTTGGTATAGCTTTAGTGAATGAGATTATCAAGATCTGCTGTTGTAAGGAGGTATCCAGACTTCTAATGATTATCCTAGTCACATATAGGGTTATCATATGGTGTGAGGTCGATGGAGGTTTCATTTGTACTATTTAGTGGTGGTATGACTACCAGATAGGTGCTTGACAACTACCTTATATGTGGTGCTAGTATGGGGATAAACGAATGTCCTAAGGCGAAAAAGACTTGATAAGGGACAATGTTTATTGTTCGGTTATTATTAAACATAACATGTATTAGCTTCTAAGGTAATAATTCCATATGTTTATCCGGATGAATCAATCTAGTTTTAGATATTTGAGAATTTGAAATTGTGTGGAATGTATGTATATTCAATTACTTATATAACACTACACAGAATAAATTAATTATCTACGGACAAAATTGGTAGGAAATATAATATATCCATAGGTAATGTGTTATTATTATCTACGGATTTCCTACGACAATAAATCCGTAGGTAAAACCTTCGTAACTAATAGTACGTATAGACTCAACTGTAGGTAAAAATATCTACAACATTTTTCCGTCGGTAACCTCTTGAAATACCTACTGATTAATCGGTATGTAAATTAAGTACTAAAAATTTCGTAGGTAAAGTACATGCTGAATATTCTGTAGGTAAAATACTTACTGAAAATTTCGTAGGTAATTACATACAAAACATTCCGTAGGTAAAATACATACTGAAAATTCCATATGTAAAAGACGTACAAATTTTTCCATAGGTAAATTCTTGAAACCTACTGAATAATTTGTAGGTATAACCTACTGACTATCCATAGGTAAAGGTACCTACTGATAATTCTGTCTGAAATACATGAAATACCTACTAATAATTTCGTAGGTAATACCTACCGTAATATCCGTAGGTAAGGACATACTAAGTAACAACCGTCTGTACTTATAATCCTGTATAATAAACATATAAATCCTGTATATACAAATTAAAAGGCATCATGAAAGCTACATTTTTGTTTTTCAGCTGAACTTCTATTGTAAATTTAGGTCAAACAAACTTTATAAAATAAAAATACACAACTTTAAAGTAAAAACAATTCACACAAAATGTTAATAAAAGTCACACACTTAAAAGAACCAGTTCAATTGTTCGTTCAAATAACTCATAAAACGTCCTAAACCTACTAATAGTCGGTATATCCTCTAGTAGAATCGTTATCATGTTGTTGACCACTTTGTTGTTGCTCAAGATTCAGTTCTTGATCATGATCTACTTATTGTTGGCCATTATGTTGTTGAACATTATTTTGTTGAATTATAATTTCAGCTGCTGCTGCTGCAGGTGGTGGTAGAAATTGTATTATTGCACCAAGGAGTGTTTGAAATTGTGAACTGATTAGGCAATTTTGTTCCTTACAACTTGATAGTCGTGCCTCACTAGTTGATAATCGTTCTCTTAGTCGGGTAATCTCTTGTGAATCAACTAACTGACTAGAACAAGCTTCTGTTTGATATAGAAAATTATCAACACCATCTTCACAGTTTCCAACATATCCAACACCATACACTCGACTCTTATGTCTTCCACCTGTAGCTGCTAACCAACATCTATTTCTTAGTCTATCTTCTTCAACTGGAGTTAAATGAGTAGAATGTGAATCACCAACACAAGATGCAGGTTCAGATAATGCTTGTGAAAAATGACTTTCAAAATCTTCCTTTAAAAAAAAATGTTATTTTAGTTCTGTAATATAAATAAAAAAATTTTTAACAATTAAAAAATGAAAATAGATGAATCACATGAGTCCGTCTTGATCGTTTATCGACAAATTGACCAGTACTCTTTCTTATATGTGTTTGTTGAAAAATCTCATCTACATGTACAGTACGACCAAGCTCCTAACTCTACAAACAAAACCGAGTATAATTATAAAAATATATGCAAAAAAATAATACATTACTTTTGTATTCATACCAGTCGAATGACGTGTTCATGGACACTGATTGAGCCACCTGTATGCAAACTTCCACCTTTTTCAGAGGCTCTATTATTCTTAGCTGTATCACACTTTGTGCGATACAAAGACATGTTCCATTGAGCTAAGAGACTATTCCAAACAACATTTCCAATCCAGTCTGGTTTTTTACCATCTTTGCGGGCTTCCTTAAACATCTCTGATAGTCTATGAGAAGTTCTAGAATGAAAATTTCTCTTTATTCTATATTCATCTTCAGGATTCCATCTGAGCTTCCTCTATTCAAGTATAAAAACAATAAAACAATCATAAGCTGTACACATTAAAAAAACAATTATATATCAAAACATTAACTAATTCAGACAATATTTGTAACCAATGACAAGTTAAAGTAGAATATATTTTATACCTTAAATCGTTGGAAGAACATCTCCCGATCAGTTTTTGAGATTGCTCCCCATGTAAGCCATGACTTAGAAAATTGGTGCTTAATGGTTGCTGTGATGGCCTTTGATGCAATTTTGGATGAGAAAAATTTACAATAGAAAAATCAATTATACAAAATTTGTTATAGGTTAAATAGTAATATAAAATACAAAGGCAAAGGAGGGAAATGAACTCACGGGAGAGAGACGAAACAGAGGCAGAGGATGGAAATGAACTCACGGGAGAGAGACAAAATAGAGGTAGAGGAGGGAAATGAACTCATTGGAGAGAGAGGAAAACACAGTCAGAGGAGGGAAATGAAATGACAGAGAGAGGAGAACGAAAACAAAGAGAGGGCTTAGGGTTTTAAAACCAAATTCTTTCCTATTTTTCAAATATAAATAATAATAATAAATAATAATAATAATAATATTAAAAATAATATTATATTATTATTATTTTTAATATTAATATTAATATTAAATAATTTATTTAAAAAAAATAAAAATTATGAATATAAAAAAATAAAAATAATTATATTATAATTATCTACTATTTTATTTTGTATATATATTATAATTATCTACCGATTTATTCTATACGTAAAATCAATAGATAATATTATAATTATCTACCAATTTATACTGTATGTAAAATTAGTAGATAATATTATAATTACTTACCGATTTATTCTGTATGTAAAATCAGTAAATAATATTATAATTACCTACCGATTTATTTTGTATGTAAAATTAATAGATAACATTATAATTATCTACCGATTTTTATCTGTATATAAAATTTCGTACATAATTAATTTATTTATTGTAGTATAAGTTATGAGGATTGGTGCTGAATTAAATCTTTGCATATAATTAAATGTTTTGTATTTATTTACATGTAGATGAGTTTTGTTATATCAGTTTATCCTTACTATCTTTGTTTATGATTGTATTAGATTATTATGATTATGTTCTGACATGTGAATAGATACTGTTACATATAAGTTTTTAAAGAATATTATTTTGTTGATTTGGATAATTGCTTAATGTAGACTGTGATTGAGATATAAATAAGTTGGATACAAGAAAATATTTATGAAATCTTTTTAAATGCTTATTTGTTGTATTAAGTATATTATATGATATATAAATTATCTTTCCGATATTTTAAATTACTTTGAAAAAAACAACCTATGAAATTGAATAATCTTAAGGAAATATCTAATGTAAACAATTGATTTTATAATCTTTATCAACCAAATTACCTTAATCTTGATGGCACCTTCCTTCTCTCTTGGAAAAATGACAAGAACTGTTTCTTTGAATTATGTTGGAGACCATAAATATACCTTACGTTTTATAACGTGTTAGATTCTTTTTATTCTCTAATAGACTAATTTAGTATCTATTATTAGTCTAATGAAATCATTAAATTAAATAACTTATATTAAATTCATTTAAATATTTAAAATTATATAAATTTTATAATATAATATATAAATCACATTAATTAATTAATTAATTAATTAATCAGAAATAATAAAATTCCTACCATTATATAGATAAATATTGATAGACTCTTAAAATTTTAATACTGTGCTCAAAATTGTAGGTATAGTTATTCAAAATCTCAAGTGTGGTGAGTAGAACTTCTACATTCGTATCTATTTCTCATATATGTTTTGATATTTGAAGACAGAATACTATACATGTACATACTGAGAAATAGTGTTCTAACTTACACATACATCACATATATTCACAAGTGAGAGAGAGAGAGAGAGAAAGGGAAGAAAACCATTTCTTGGATATGTTGTGAAGTATGATCTAGAATTTGTCAGCATCACATGTGATTTTGAGCAAGCCATTTTGGTATCCATACTCATTTGCAGATTGCTCCAGTAACTCAACAATGGTGAGATGCTGAATTGCTTTAATGGTTACCCAAATCTTCTCCACATCTTCTTTCCTTGTGCCTACAAGCACTGGAACATACCCTCTGCGACTTGCAGCTTCTGCCATCTCCTTAGTGTTCTTTTCTCCCTTTTAGGTGCTTTCTACTTAATCTGGATGTAGAAGCAATATTTATATGAATTTTCTGGTGTGAACCCATATAAAACACTTTTTAAGTCTTTATTTCATCAACATGTGTACACATCCACTTGCCCTATAAATAAATACTATACACTAGTCTTATCAAACTTTTTATTTATATATATATATATATATATATATATATTTTATAATGACTAATTTTATTAAATTCATATCTAATAACGGTTAAAATAACACATCACTTAAATATAAAAACAAATTATGATATATTAGAGGAACGTAAATTTCATTTTATGCATAAAAAAATTTATTTTTATTATGATATTAAAATTTATTCTAACAAAGTTGTTCGACCTATCAGGTTACCAGCTATCAGGTCGCTATTGGATTACCCATTAATGTTTAATCTCATGTTCGAGTTTAGAGAATCTCGACATGAAGAAGATATGTTAAAGATTTCACATCGTTTAGAGATAAAATCAAATTAATATATATTAAATGAGTGCAAACCTTATCTCATTAATTGATTTTACGAGATTGAGTTATTTTTGACATGGTCATAAAATGTTGGCAGCATATATTTTTCTGGATATTGATTAATGATTGAAATTAATTGAGATGTATGAAGTATATTTGATTTAAGAGAAGAAAAAAAAAATGTTAAACAGTATCGATCATTCAGTCATTTTCAAGTGCAAGTGGTGTATAAGTCCAGTTGAAGTGGTTTAACATATAGGTATAATTGCATTGACTTTGTGAATGGTAAGGTATAGCGATAAGCACGAATATTTGAATCATTTTCACTCAGCATTAACTTATACATGTGAAACACAGACTTAAAGGAAATATAAATCCAAACCTTTGAAACTCCATTAATATTATGAACATGTTAATGAAGTTGTAACTTCATCAAGCAATGAGTGTTATTTGACATTCAACTAATTTATCTTTTATCAAATTGATTCATTTCTGAATAAAGCGACACTTTATGTCACAATTTCATACTCAAGTCCAAGAATGAACTCTAAACTTTTGATTAAGAAACCTCAATAATTTGTGAAATATCAATTGAATGATTTTGTTAAAAAAATTGTTGGTAATAATAAAGTCTCTCTTCTTAATCACATTTTCTATCTATAAAATTTAACTCAAAATTTTATATACAAATATTGGACAGAGAAGTTTATTATCTTTTTACAAAATCTTTTTGTTCTTCAATAAAATCAGCTCAACTAAGATGGCATTGGACATAGAATTAGAGGGTGCCAATCTCAGTCTCATCCATTTTTCACAAGCTAATAGTAATATTGTAGTGTTCCACTTCCTTCATGTATACATAGAACATAACTTTGGAAGAGATTGCTACAATGAAAATCACAATCATGCTGAGGTTCATCAGAAGAATATTGAGCACCAGTGATAAATCTAATGAAGGATAGACCAATGGTCGAAGAGGTTCAAAGTCTTCTGTTAGGTAATGGATAATTTATTGTTCTCTAAGCATGCATGGCTTTGCACCTACGAGCCATGTTGACCATGATGATGAGAACATGATGTTATGGATTACGTCGAATCAAGGTATCCACATTGTTTATTTCGTATATTTGCATTCAAAACTTCAACATTTATGATGCCGACTTGGATATATAATTTCATGCACTTTGTTCTTATTTTGTATACATTAACTATGCACAGTTTAGTTCCAATATATGCTGTTTACTTCAACTTGTAAAACTATTAAAATGTACTTCATCCATACGCAAATAGAAACATAAAAAAAAACTCTTGTATAAGATTTTTTTAAAGTTAAAAATATGTATAAATTTAAACTAATTTCACCATTTTAATGAAAGTTACATTATTTAATTTAGACTCTATTTTCAAATTAACTCTTTGATTCTTTTGATATGACCTTACAAAAAAAAAAGCATTTGATAAAAGGATTCCATCAATTAGCATGAAGAGTAACGAAATTGAAAAAAAATAGTAAAATGATGATAAGTAATATTCTTAATGAATTGAAAGGTGTTTTTTAATATATATATATATATATATATATATATATATATATATTAAAAAACACCTTTCAATTCATTAAGAATATTACTTATCATCATTTTACTATTTTTTTTCAATCAGTATTTTAAAAATTAAAGACAGATTTTGGTTATCTGATAAAATATTAATATTTAAATATTATGTTGTTTTGTCTCTTACTAGAAACAAAAAGTAAAACTCTTCCACTGTTGTATAAAGACATGATATACTGTTAGGAAAATATGTCTGTCAAAAGGTTCAGATTTTGTAGGAATTATGTGCAGTTGTTGGAAAACAAGACAGAGTAAACATGGATTGAACAAAGCTAAAAGTTATAGAATATGTCATGCAAGGAAGATGAAGATATAGTTCTCAGGCACTCATGAATGTTAACTTGTTAAATCTTGTTTCTGAATTAGAACAAAAAAAGCAATTGATAATTTTCTTATGCAGAATCTATTAATATTCAATAATTATGAACTCATTAACATAGTTATTCTATAAAAAAAAAGATTGGAACCTTGCACCAGTAGTCTGCATGCAGCTTTATGATATCAAAGATGCGTGGAGGAAAGTATCTTTTTGATTTCTTTGGGTTCTCTTCAAATCAATTTATCATATTTGATTATGAACATTACAGCATAATTTTGTTGTAATAAGATATAAATAATGCAAAGAAAAATTGCAAGAGGTTGTGTGGTGCAATAGACATGGTTAAACGACCTTTAACTGTCACGAAAAGCTGCTATTTTGTTCCCTATAAAATTAAGAAAAGGTCAAATTGCATATTTATTTATTAAACGTTGAAGAGACATGAAAATAACTTTTTTAATACATTATTTTTACACTTTTTTTATATTATTTGATAAAATAGGTACAAGATTCACTAAAATAACAGTGAAAGTCATTTTATACAGTGTATCAAATAGTTCTTTTTGACAAAAAAATGTCCAAGATATATTTTAAATGTAACTTCAAAATTGTGACTCTTGATAAAACATAAGTTTGTAACATTTTAAGAAAGAGAATTTTATATCATTGTTGATACATTTTGTTGATATTAATGTCTGTATCTTACCTTTTTTTTTTTTTTTTCATTGAAAAAGAAAAAGAAGAAAGTTACCAAAAAAAATTAAGTCCAACAAGAAAAAAATGAAGTATCTTTGTTGAATCCTTAATCCTTGAATCCTTCAAATTCAAATTTTTTTTTCTTAATTTGTTGAATATTTAATTTTAGAGCATAAGCAAAAACTTTTTTTTCTCCTACTATTAGTTTAATTACTCATTGTTTTTTATATCTACATAATGTTTACATTTTTTAAAGTTTACATTTAGAAACTACTTGTTTTAGTCTCACACATATACAATTTTTTAATTGGTTTTAGTCATTATATATTTTTTATAAGACAGGCACTAAAAGAGATTATATAGTACATGTATATAAGAACTAAAATAGTAATTCCTAAATATAAGACCAACTATAAATAGTTTTCATGCACATAAAAATCAAATGGTTAATTATCATTTTTATTATATGTATATATATTTTTTTTCTTTTTTTCATGTATTTAGATTTTCTCTATCTTTTTATTTTGTAAATTCTACAGGAATTTCTATTGGTAAAAGGAGCTCATAAAGTTAAAAAAAAAAAAAAAAACTCAGTTTTCTACTTTGAAATTTTTATTTTTTATGTGATTTTACCCATCATAGCCTTCTATGTTTAATTTTTTTAATTTAATAAAAAAACATGATAAATATAAAAAAGGAAATAAATGTTTTAAATTAAATAAAAAAAGATAGATTTTTCATTAATATGACTTTGTCCCATGAGAATAGGAAAAAATAAATCTCTCCTAAGTTTTTTTAAATATCTCTTCATAGTAAAAAAAAATATTATCTTTCATAAATATTCAATATTAATGTTAATAAAGTCAACATTTCTGACTATTAAATTATATGTGATATATATTATAATATTTTAGAGTTTAAAATGATAAATTTAATTTTTTTTTCTCATTCACAAATATGTACTCATAATTTTTAGATGAAAAAGAAGATTATGAATGAATTTTATTAATATATATACAGTATCCAAAAATATTACAATAAATTTATTTAAAAAATAATATTAGAAAGCAATATAAACATGAATTAATTATAACATTTTCTTTTAATCCAAATTCTGACCAAAAAACAACTTTTAAATAAGTCCTCAATTTTATAAATTTATAAGTTTTCAAGATCTGTGTGGAAATATTTGCTAGTTGAATATCACTTCTACAAAATAAAAATTTTAATTTTTTATTATTTATTTTCTATTAAGAATGGAACCTAATTTGAATGCTTTTTTAATCATATGTCATTGTTAATCAAATTAATTCCTAATTTGTTATCAATCATTCGTCTCATAGGCCTTTATAATGAATTTGCAATTTATCCATCAATACTCTAAATATTTCTAAACAAACTATTTCACATTCTTGGAAATCTTATATTTAATTAAAAATAAAGTTAAATTATAATATATAAATATATAAATATATAAATGAGATGTAAATTTATTTATTTTTAAATCAGTTTGAGTAAATTAAATAATTGAGTAATTTAAAATCAAGAACTTGCTTGATTAACAACCACTTAATTTCTCTGTTGATTCCAAACTCATGATTCAGATTCATCTACCATCACATATCTATTAATTTCAATCTTTTGGTTTTGTAGGTTCTATAGTATATAACCTAGTTTGTCATGATATCCTATTAATATCTTAATAATACTTTTTTTTCACTTAATTTTTTCTCTTATTATTAGGAATATGCTTGTAACACAAACAAATAAATATTTTTAAATTATTGATTAAAGGCTTTCTCCTTGATTAGATTTCTTCAAGTATTTTAGTCTTTGATTTTTTGGTTGGACACATATTCATTCAGTATACTGTTGTACTTATAGCTTCACTCCAAAAATAATGTGGAAATCCTTTTTCTACAACAAACTTCTTATCATATTCAATATATAGTCATATTTCTTCTCTCAATAATACCATTGTGTTAGGAAGTATAGGGTGCTATCATCTCATAAATGATTATGTTCTTATCATAAAAAAATCTGAATTATATAAATTATGTTTCTCAATTATGACTTTAAATATCTCAAATACTATATAAGATATTTTTATGGGTAAATAGGACTGAAATGAGTTTCTAACTTTACAAATATTTATTTATATATTTCAATTATTTTATAAATTAATCAAGTCCTTCGAATTTTTTTTTGTTAATTTAGTTGAAAAGCTCAATTTCAATTTATTTGGTTTGTAAATAATGTTTAACAAGTTAATTATTCAATTGATTTTTAATTGCCTTGTGGATCTAGTGTGTTCTTATTCTTCTTTTAATTTTTTTTTTATTAATGTTGTTTTATTCTTATGGTATCTGATTAATTATACCATTTGAGTCACATTTCTAAGAATGAATGATTGCTTTAGCATTATGTTGTGTTTTATTATAAATTTAATAAATAAATTTTAATTTATAAAAAAAAAATTTAATTTTAATTTATAACTCTTTTTTAAATTTTCATAGTGAGAAACTTGTATGGAACACTTAATAAGTAAACCCAAAAACCCTGTTTGATTTCTTAGAGTAAATAATTAAGATATTTTACAAATTAAGTATCTCTTCATCCAAGATAATCCCATAATCAATATCGTGCGGAGAAAACTTTGGAAGAGACAAATTAAATTCATTTCAATGATTGTTACGTACCACAAAAATAATCTTATTTTAACAAAAATAAATAAAATTACAGATTTTCTTTTGTAAACCAATCATTAACGTCATACATATGACATAAACAGAAGTTAATATAAAATATATTTTAAACCTTTAAAATATTCGAGATTCAATATTAATATATAAAAAAATGTTTTATTTTAGCAAAAACAAACAAAAATATAAAAGTTTCATCTATAAGTCAATTATTAGAGTTACGGATCAATATGTAAGAGGAAGATAAAAAGTTTAGATAAGATATGTTCTTTTAATTTTAAATACATCATTTTTTTTCTTTAACATTATTTTATAATATTAATATGTTTTGTAAATATACAATCAATAATCCGTTGTCGTCCAGCGGTTAGGATATCTGGCTTTCACCCAGGAGACCCGGGTTCGATTCCCGGCAACAGAATTTCATTTTTTTTTTCTCTTTTCAACTTTTTTTTTTCAACTTTTTTTTTTAATTTTTTTCTTTTTTCAACTTTTTTTTTTCTCTTTTCAACTTTTACTTTTTCTTTTTTTTTTCATTTTTCATCTTTTAATTTTTTTTTCTTTTTCCAACTTTTTTTTTTAAATTTTAATTTTAATTTTTTTCTTTTTTCAAATTTTAATTTTAATTTTTTTTCTTTTTTTCAAATTTTAATTTTTTTCTTTTTTTCAACTTTTAATATTTCTTTTCTCTTTTTGTTGGAAACTTTGTGAAGTTTTTTTTTTTTTAATTTTTAATTTTTCCTTTTCTCTTTTTGTTGAAAACTTTGGGAAGAGGCTTAGAAACAACAAGACAATTCAAGTTTGAATAAGATTTAAAGACGAAAAAAATGTATAATCACTTTAGAAAAAATAATGAATTGTGTGAAATGATATAAATAAAAGGGCCATTATTTATTTAATACATTAATGTTACCCTTTTTGGCTGAAAGTTGGTGAAGAAACTTAGAAAGAAGAGCCTTAGAAGTTGAGAATTTAAGTATGAATGTGATGTGAAGAAAAAAAAAAGTATGATAACATTTTCTTGAGTTAAAAATTACTGAATAGAATGAAAATTTATAAACAAAAAGGTTCAGTAATAGGTAATTTCTAGGAGGTTTTAGGTTTTCAATTTATTTAAATTTCAATTCTTTTGTGAAAAATAAGAATGCTTGTAAATATAAGTAAAAGTTGGTAATCTTTTATGCTTTTTATAAGGTAAATGTTTAATTTCATAATAGTTTAAGTTTAAAATAAATTAAAAGGTTTAATATATAAAGTATTCTAATTAAAATTTACAGTAAATAAATTATATTTACATATATACATTATATTTTAAATTTATAATAAATAAATAAATAAATTTAGAGGCTTAAATCCATTTTTTCTTCATATTTTATGAAATTAAAATTTTAATTTCTATAAAAATTTAATAAACTGTTTCATTTCAGTTTTTAGTTTTACAATTAAATAATTTTAATATAGTTAATATATCATTTAGTTCATAAAAAATTCATATGTTATTAAATATTGTTAAACTTTATTATTAATATTTTATATAGATAAGTAATTGATATTAGTAAGCATAAATTAACATTTTTATCATAATTACATGAAATATTATTCATAGCTTGAAATTATTTAATAATAAAAAATTAAATATGCACATTTATAAGAACTAAAATTATATATTTATATAATCACTAAAAAAATTATGTTTCTCATAAAATAAATTTATATATAATAATTAATAAAAAATATAATTTTCTTATAAATTTTTCAAAAAAAATTTACCATTATAAATTATAAATTTATAAATAAAAAATTATTTTTTATAAAAATTCATAAAAAAATTTCCACAAATAAATAAATGGAAATTTTTTTATAACAATTTTAATAGAATTTTTTTTAAAAATAAATCTATAAAAATTTTATAAATAAATTTATGAAAAATTTTAATAAAAAAAAATTTGTAAAAATATTTAATGAATAATTAATTTTTTTTATAAAAATAAATCTATAAAAAAATATTTTATGAGTAAATAATTATTCATGAATTACGTATGAATTTAATCTAAAATTTTAAAAATATTTAGTTTTATATTAACATTTTTTTATATGTATTATTAAAATTTGAAAACTTATAACATATTTAATGTAAGTTTTTTTTAGTAAAGGAAGGAGTATTTATTATTTTTAAACATTATTAAAAAAATTTATTCTATAACATAGTTTCTGTTGGATATTAAACTAATGTTTATAAAAATTGTATAAGAAAAAATCATCTTCTTTATTAACAGGATTTATATAAATCTTTTATATATAATAAGAGAAAATTAAACAAGTAAATTTAACTATCTTTTAAAAAGTGGAAGACTAAACATTAATTATTCAACCTACTTAATATTTTAGATTTTATTAATAGTAAATAACAAATTGAATTGACTAATTAAAATTTTTTTTATCGTAATATATTTTTTTCTAAATTTGATTAAAATTCGATTAAGTTGAAAACTTTGTAGACTTCTACTAATTTCCTAATCTTACAAAAGCTCTTAACTTAAGTGATTTAGTCATTATGTATGCAGATTGATTAAATGAATTATAACGTACTAGCTTCACCTTGCCATCATTGTTGTTGAGGTCACATAAGAAATCGATTGGACTTCAATATGCTTACTTCGTCCGTGAAAGACATGATTTTTAGAAAGTTTGATAATAGAATTGTCATCACAAAAGATTGTAACACCTTTACCTTCAGTCTGACTAAGTTTGTCAAGAATTCGTCTTAACCAGATACCTTAAGTTGTACAATAAATTGCTATTATATATCCCACTTATGTGGTTGACAATGTAATCACTGACTACTTCTTAGAACTCCAGAATATAACTCCACCACTTAAAGAGAATGCATAATTAGAAGTACTCTTACAATCCTCCATGTCACTTGCATAATCGCCGTCTATGTAAGGTAATAACTCTATATCACCTCTTCATTTATAAAAGGATCCTGAACTTTGTTATTCCCTTCACATATCGCAAAGCTCTCTTCACATTTTGCATATGAAGCTATGTGAAATCAATCATGAACTTGCTTGCTAAACATGCTACATACATCAAATCGGATCTTGTGATTGTTAAATACATCAAGTAACCAATCATTTTCTTGTACTTTGTTGCATCAATTCTCCTCCATCTCTATTTTTTACAAGCCTTATTTCTAGAACAATTGAATTGTTCACAAAATTACTATTTCTTATATCAAACCTTTCAAGGACTTCTCTAACAAACTTCCTTTGAGAAATATAAATCTCTTCACTACATTGCAAAACTTCTACCCCTAAAAAGTATTTTAATTTTTCAAGATCACTCATATCAAACTCACACTTCATTGACTCCTTAAAATGAATCATCATCTTCTCACAATTTTCAGTAAAAATAAGATCATCCACACACACACACACTAATAATCAATAACTTACTCCTTCTTCAGTTTTGAGGAAGAGAGCATGTTCAAAATCACACTTCTAAAACCTTCCTTGAAAAAATAACATTCTATTTTATTGTACTACCTTTGGAACTTGTTTAAGCCCATAAAGAGTTTTTTTGAGCTTATAGACTTTTTTCTCCTCCCTTAACTTCACGAAACCTGGTGATTGCTTTACGTACACAGTTTCACTTAATTCTCCATGTAAGAATGCACTTTTCATTTCAAGTTGATATATTGACAGATTCTTTTAAGCTACAAGTGCTCTGATGCTTTGAATGGTATCCTATTTCATCTCAGATGCATAAACTTCATTGTAATCAACATTAAATTGTTGGACATACCCTTTAGATACTAACCGAGATTTGCACTTGTCTACAACCTTACTCATTCAATTTCATTTTGAAAATCCATTTGACCACAATCTTTTTCATTCCTATAGGCAGGTTTATGAGCTCCCATGTTTGATTTCTTTCTATCGCATCAATTTCCACCTTCATTGCACTCTTCCTTTTGGAATACCTTATAACTTCATCAAAATCAACTTAATCTTCACTATTTATGAATATTGACATGTTTGTCATTTCATTTTTCGTTCCAAAAGACCTTCTCCACTTACATAATCTCCACTCTACATTCAAACAAGAGGCTATTGTTTCGTTCTTTATCCAAAATAAGGGTTTGCTCTTCAACTAGAGTAAATAAAGGTGTACTATTTGAACTTGGACTTGCAATTACAGCTAGTCCATTTTCGTCTTTAGGCACCACTTCATCTTCTTCTAATATAAATTGCTCATATTCTATCCCTTTTTCTTTTGAAACAAGGACATCAATTTTATCTTTTCTATGTTTCTTTTCCAATCCCAACTTGCTTCTTCTTCAAAAATTACATCCTTGATAATTACAATCTTTTTGGTGATGGGATTGTGCATGTGATAGACCTTCAATTCTTCACTTACATAGAAGAACACACAATTCTGACTCTTAGTATCAAGTTTGATTCTTTTGGCATCTAGGATATAGACGTGTCTAATGCAACAAAAAGTTTTGAAGTAATCAACTATTAGTTTAATTCCACTCCACTTCTCCTTTGGTGTGATTCCTTGAACAATAATAGTAGGACTCCAATTTAATACATGATTTGGCTATTTAGCTACTTCTCACTAGAAATTCTTTGGAATGTCTTTATTTGAAATATGCTCCTCACCATGTTCATGATTGTTCTATTATGATGTTTCGCAACCCCATTTTGTTGGGGGTGTGTAGGTCATAGTGAGTTGCCTTTTAATTCCATCTTTCTTACAAAACTCATTGAAGTCTCCACCTCGAGACAACATATTGGTAAATTAGTTTGATTCTCCATAAGCTTCTTGAAACACTTAAACATGACAAAGGTTTCTGACTTTATCCTTTAAGAAATAAATCCACATCTTATCTTATGACTAAAATCATTATTGAAACTAAAAATGTATCGTTTTCTAGTGTTGGAAATAGGTGAAATTGGACCTCACAAATCTATATGTACCAACTTAAGATGTTAAGAAGCTCTCCAACTAGTTTTCTTTGACATTGCCTTTGTAACTCAAATGTCCATACATTTAGTACCATAAATAAGCAAATTCCTATGATTTTTTGGAAGAGTTTGTCTAATATTTTTTGTGCTTGTGAAAGGATAAGTATTATAATTTTATATGATTGAATGCTTGATTATGATAATTTGAATATTTCAAAATTAGTTGAATAAATGATTGAGATAATGAAAATATTGATTGCATAAATTATTATAATTAATTTTATTTATATTAGCTTACATTTAGTTGTGTTTCATGTAAATTTGTTATTGTTACAAGAATTACGTCTTGATATGAGAATATTTAATAATACAAATAAAGGATGTATAAATTAGATAATGAAAAAATTGAATATTTTTATATTAAAACAATCACATGTTTATATTTTCAACATTTCTATCATCTTTAAAAATTAATAGTAATATTTTGAAATCTTAATATTCTTTTCTAGATAAAAAAAATTATATATTTATTTTATCACACCAGATTTTTACCCAAATTAACATGATTAAGAAAAAAAATTATATTTAAAAAATACATATCCACCTTCTATTATATTAATAAAAATATTAAATACATAAATAATAATAATATATCATTTAAATAATTTATATCTATTAAATTAATCAAATTATATTATTTTAAAAAAATATTCTTATTTTTAATTTATTGAAAAGTAGTATTTTTACATACATATATTTTTTCTAAACTTATTTTTTCTATTTTTTTTAATTAAAATTTTATAAAAATAAAAGAAAAAAAAATTAAACTCTCTTAAATCACTATCTAAAAATTTCTTGATAAAATTGAAATTTAATTTTATAAATAGTTATAAATATTTCATCTTTCTTTTATGAAAATATAATAAACTAATTTAATTTATGTTTTACTATAATATTTTTTTAACATTTAAAAATAAGAAATAAAATAAAAGTATAATATTTTCATAAATATTTTTAAAATAAAAAAATAATTTGTGACCTTTTGTGATTACTTTTTTTATGAGAATTTTTTTTAAATTATAATTTTTATTTCATAATCTTAGCATTATTACGTACTATAAAAAAATATTTTTTAAATAAATAAATAAGTAATAATACTATAAATTTTTATATTTTTTAAAATAGGTAAATATAACATTATAAACAAAAATTGTAATAATCTTCATCTATACATTATTACAAATTTTTTTGTAGTAAGTAAAATCCATTTTATGTGAGATTATAAGGAGTAATTTGAGTGAGTAAAAAAGAAACTACTTTAAGAATGATTCTTGAGCCAAATTAACATGTATAATAACTCCTATCATTTTCACTCCTACAAAAACAATCTATATAACTACCATGCATTTACTTCTCTGTGTAGTGTCTAAATTATAAACAATTGAACTAAAAATTGAATAAAATCACGTAAAAAAAATTCAAAAATAAAAACTATGGATAAACAACAAACAAAAGAGTCATATTTTGAAAAAAAAAAAAAATCAGATTAAAAAAAATGTATAATTTGTGAAAAATTGAAAAAGCTGTAGATTTTGTGATAGATTTTTGTTGCATCTATGATCTAACTTTTGTTCCTGTAATTGAGTAGGAGTATTGGTTAAGTATTGAATGCGAAATAAATAGTTTGAGAAATTTAAGAAGATTAGCTGTAAACTAGAACAACCCCCAATTCAAGATCTGGCCCACTCTCTCACTCCATCCTCTCTCCTTCATCTGCCTTTTACTTCTTCGGTCCCACCAAATTTATTTCCCTGCAAACCCTTCCTTCATCTCTCACCTTCCTCCATTATCTAACTCTTCTTCCTCTTTCTCTTCAATCAACTTTTACCATATTCATTGCATAATAAATCTAATAATAACAATATTTTTCGAAACACCAACTTTTGATTCCATTAAAAGGAGTTTAATTATACATGGACCTTACTTTAATATCCAGATTCAACTATGAAAAAAACATTTTAAAAAGAATTATTCATTCAATGCTTATCTGCATTATTGTGTCTTAATATCCCACTCATTACCAGTCACACGTAAGTCCCCAAGAGGGTCATCAATATCAGTTCGTTTCACGCAATCTTTATCAAGAAATATTTACTTTTGGATGGCAAATAATCCATCAAATCCTCCAACTTGTTTATAGTTAGATGCTTGTACAAATTATTTTTACATTCTGAATCCATATAATAACAATCTTTTTACAGTTTTGCATATTGTTTATATTGAAAAACAAGGGAACATGTTCCTTTTTTCACTCAAAAGCTTGGAGATTACAAGGTACTGTTACCATGCACTAGAAATATCCTAATTAATGACTAAACCTGCCACCTAATTAATTAATTTTTGTCTCCATTTTTGTTATTCGTCCATTTCAAGCTAACATGAGCAGATACCACAAAACCTTCTCCCATAAATAGCACTAGTATCTTTCACAACCCCTCTGGTATCTGCACTCTGCACTCTGCATAAATACTACCCTTTTGGCAGCATCATCATTTTGATGAGTCCAATTGGTAGAATGGGAAAAGGGTATGCTCTATGGCTCCTCTTCATTATTGAAATCATAATCTTGGTACATTTTTGTACATGCAAAGTTCCTGCAATTATAGTGTTCGGAGACTCCTCAGTGGATTCTGGTAACAACAACTTCATTCCAACCATGGCTAGGAGCAACTTTGAGCCATATGGGAGAGACTTCTTCAATGGAAACCCTACTGGTCGGTTCTCCAATGGCAGAATTGCGCCTGACTTCATCTCTGAGGCCTTTGGAATCAAGCAATCAGTTCCTGCATACTTGGATCCTGCTTATAGCATATCAGATTTTGCCACTGGTGTGTGCTTTGCTTCTGCTGGAACTGGATATGACAATGCTACTGCAAATGTTGCTGTAAGTATTATCCACAACTACTCATTCTTGAGATGCATTCCTTTTATGAAAAGTTCTCAAAATGCATTTGCTTTCTCTTTTATTTCATTTTCATTTTATTTTCTTGTATTATTTTTTATGTTTTCAATCACATCACCTAACATATTTATTAATTTATCTCTATTTTTTCTACCTTCCTATCTCTTTTTCTTTTTTCTTTTTTTCCCAATCTTCCCCATTTAAGGGTAGACAGAATCACAACTCTTTCTTGGACTGGCTTTAGGATCTAGTTGGTTTCAAAACATAGGTTTTATTTATATTTGCTAACTTTACAAGCTACCATAAAGATGTCAGTTTTTTTTTTCTTTGAAAGATTCATTAAGGAAATGCTGGAAATGAGATTTTGTCATTTCTATTATTTCCTATGTATATAGATTTGAAAAAAAAAATGGTCTTTTTATAAATATTGAAAAAACAAAAGAGGGAATATTTTCTTAAACCAGACAAACTTACCTTTTCCATAACTGTTTGGAGTTAAAATAAGTCCAAGATATCATCATTTGCTTAGGTACAGGTACTTTGTTCAGATAATATGTTTGTGGTTAAAATACCTCTCCCCCTTATTTAATTTCCAAAAAAGTTAAAAATTTAATTTAATATTTTAGATTTTTCTTTTAGATGAAATTGAGATCCTTCTATCAATTTAGTTCTACCAATAGTATACAACAAACAGTTAAAGATGTCACATCAAATAAATATTTATCTCATAATGATTGTAGTTTAAAATGTTTATACACAAATAATTTTATTAAATAACTCACTTTCTCAATAAACACTGAGAAGGGGAGTATTATGTTAACTAAAATTTACCTTACTTAAAAACTGAAAGAAAAAGTAATATGATTATGGTAAAGTTAAGTTTTTGTATGGAGAAATTTACCCAGATTCTGAATTTTGCAGGATGTAATACCTCTATGGAAAGAAGTGGAGTACTACAAGGAGTACCAAAAGAAATTAAGGGCACATCTTGGTGAGGAGAAGGCTAATGAAATACTAAGAGAGGCATTGTATTTGGTGAGCATAGGAACCAATGATTTCCTTGAGAACTACTATGCCCTAACTGAGAGAAGGTGTGAGTTCCCTAATGTTCAGCAGTTTGAGGACTTCCTCTTAGGCCTTGCAGAAAACTTCTTCAAGGAACTTTATGGCCTTGGAGCAAGGAAAATTTCCCTCACAGGGTTGCCTCCTATGGGGTGTCTTCCACTAGAGAGAGCAGAGAACATTTTGGAGTTCCATAACTGTGTTGAGGACTACAACAACTTGGCTTTGGAGTTCAATGGAAAGTTGGGGTGGCTAATCTCAAAGCTCAACAAGGACCTCCCTGGACTTCAGATGGTAGATGCAAATGCATATGATATCATTCTGCAGATTGTTACAGATCCTTCTGGTTTTGGTAAGTTCATATAATCATCATTAATTGCTCATACTGTACTACTGTTTTCTGATCTCTTAATTAAGTACTTCCTCTTTCATAAATGGACTTACATTTTAATCTTTTAGAAAATTTATGTTCTCTATTTTCAGTCAAATATCGTTTTCATTCTTAATATCTTTCAATTCAATTATTTTCTTCCTCTCAATCAAAATAAATGCACTTACTGAAAGAGTAATGTTATTTTTAGAAACTATTATTTCAGAAAATGAAAACCTTAAAAAGACTATTATTTTTAAATTGAAGGAGTGACAATTGTTTTAAGATGGACAGTAATGTATATATAACACTACATTAGTATATTTTAAGATTTCTTTTCTTTTTAGTTTAAACAAATATACAAGAACATGGATAACCTAAATGAACCTGCATGTAGTGCTGATACTCATATAGTAGCTTGAATTGAAGTAAATTCCAAAGGGGTGGTGAAAATTTAAAATTTAAAATTCCAATCCATAAAATGTGCAGAGATTTAGATGGTTTTTGGATTTGCAGGTTTCGAGGAAGCAAGTACAGGATGTTGTGGAACAGGGAGGTTTGAGATGGGTTTTCTTTGTGACCCTAAATTTACATGCCAAGATGCAAGTAAGTATGTATTTTGGGATGCATTTCACCCCTCTCAAAAAACAAGTCAAATTGTCTCTAATTATTTGATAAAGAAATATCTAGGAAAGTTTCTTTGATTATTCATGTATACAGCAACTCTACCTTCTACGTTAATTATTTACCATGTAATACGTATATATATATATCAATGTTTTCTGTCCTCCATACAATATTACATGGAAAATATATAATAATTGCATATTTATCTAATTCATTTTATATGTTACATAACAATCATCCACATTCAAAAATTACTTTCATGTATCATTCAAATAAAATAAAACTTGTAAAGGTTTGTAATGAGAGGGTTACGACTTGATTTAATTTAGTTTTTTAGTAAATATAAAAATTAAATATAATTCAGATTAACTTTAATTTAATATAAAAATTAAATTAATATTTATGATTTATTTTAATTAGTTATATAATTTTTATTAGTATAAAACTTTTAAATATTTTTTAATATTTTAATATATATATATATAATATTTTTTTTAAAAAGTTAGTATATATTTAATAATAAAAAAATAGTTAAATAGAAAAATATTATATAATTTTTATTTTTATAATTATTATTTTATTTATAATTTTAATTATTTTTATATTTATAAATAAATATAAATACAATTTTTTATCATATTTTATAAATATAAATATATTATAAATATTAAAAAAATATAAGTTAATTTGTATATTTATATTTTTTAATAATTTTTTTGTGTTTGTTTTAATGGGTATAAATGAAATATTTTTTCTAAATTTAAATAAAAGAAAATAAAAGTTGATTAATGTAAAGAAATAATGAGAACAAAAAGTAAAAAAAAAACGAAAAATTAAAAATCTGATACAGAAAATAATAAAAAAAATTGTAGATAAAAAATAATAAAAAAATATTTTTTAAATAAAAATTAAAATAATTTTAAAATAAAAAAAATAATGATATGAAAAATTATTTATATATTGTTATAAATAATATAATAAACAAAATAATTTTTAAGAAAAAAAATATATTTATTGATAAATTATTATTTAATTTTTAAAAATATAATTTTATATTTAAATATAATATTTATTATAAAAAAAATTATATTTTCTATAAAATAAAATTTCATGAGTAATATTTAAAATAAGTGAAAAATATAATTTTTTTCATAAATTTATTATAAACTTTTTCACCTTACAAATTAATAGATAAAAAATTAATAAAAAATATTTTTCACATAAAATTTATGAAAAAATTTTTATAAATTTATGAAAAAATTTTAACAAACAAATTAATAAATTTTTTTTTTCATATATAAATTTGTGAAAAAATTTATGAAAAGTTTTTATAAAAATAAATACATAAAAAATATTTAATAAATAATTAATTTTTTTATAAAAAAATTTTATAAAAATTTTTTTATAAATAATTAAACTTATTTTATAATAATAATATTTGATTCGATTTTTATTTAAAATTCAAATTTAAATTATAAAAAATAATATTAAAAAATTTAAAATAAATTTAATTTTCAATTATTTTATTAATTTTATCCGAAAATTAACAATGATATTTAATAGGAGAAAAATTCACTTACATTGACATACTCTTTATCACATTATTTCTAATATCTACTTTATTATTAAATAAAAAATTTATTCTTCCAATATTTTTCACTCTCCAATGCCAAATAGAGCATTTATATTTCCTTACCTATATATTTAAGCCCAAATTAATAATATTAAAAAGAAGAGCATTAATAGCATTTATTTTATAAATACATATTTATAAAAAGAAGAGCACAAAAGACATTTTAAAATGTTATTGGGCTGTAGGTGTGGGCTCACTTGCTGTGCTATGTCCTCTAGCCTGCTCTTCTTCATTAATGAAATTAAAAGAAAGAGTAGAAAATATTTTAAATATTGATATAAAAGTTAAATGTTTATATTTCTTAAAATTTTGGACGTTGTAAATGAAAGACATTAATAAATAAAATATTTTAAATATTGATATATAAGTTAAATATAAGACTCAAAATTAAATTAAGTACTCAGTTAACAATCTTAATATTGAAATAAACTTTATATAGAATGTTTAATCTTATTAACAATTTTAGTATTGAAATTAGCTTTTTATAATGTTTAAGCCTATGTAACATTGTAAAACCAATAAAATTAAATGAGCGTTTAATTTAAGCAGCTATACATTCCTTTTGATAAAATAAATATTAATTTCGTATGTTATTGTGTAATTCATTTAACAAAAATTCATTAACACAAAATAGTTTATAGAATAAATCCACTAATATTTTTATAAATTTTAATATATTAAAACATTTCATATAAAAATTTTCATATTAATTTAATTTTTATAAAATTTAAATATAGTATTTTAGTTCAAATTATTAATAGACATATTCATATTATAAAAAGAAGTCTAATATGATAAATGGACAAAAATTTGAAATAAAATAATATATTTAATATTTTTTAAAAAGAATAGTAACATAAAATTTTAATTGAAATTATTTTAATATATTAACTATTTTAAAGGGTAAAAATATATTTTATCCTTAAAATAATTATGGTAAGTGTTTTGTTACATTTGTATCTATTTACATTTTTTCTTACTAGTTTTGCTTTCTTTCTTAAGATAAAAACATTTATAATTAAATAAATTAAATATTGAAAAGATAAAAAAAGTAACTTCCTTGATAAATAGAATAATAATTAAATGTGACATTCTTTTAAAATGCAAGTTGAGACAATTTATTATTTTAAAATTTTTCTCTAAAATAAAAGCTTACAAGTTTAAAATAATAATGATTTTAAACAAATATTCTATAATAATTAAAATTAAGTTATGAGTTTTAATTAAAAATATCATAACATTAAAAATAATTATTATATTAATTAAATATGATATTCTTTTAAATATAATTTTTAAGATGTAAATTGCTTCAATGTGTTATCTTAATTTTTTGTTATAAATTAAAAATATATAAAATTGAACCAAATAATACTTTTAAGTAAGTAAATATTTCATAATGATTAAAATTAAATTTTATATTTTTAATTAAAAATTATAATAATATTTGAAAATAAATATCAAATTAATTGAATATAATAGTTTTTCTAAATTGTAAAATTAATGATTTAAATTGTTACAATTTTTTATTTCTAATCGTTTCTCTAAATTGGATATTAAAATATATTAATGATAAAAGTAATAATACAATCTTAAATATAAGGATTATATTGTTAAAATTAAAATTAATACAACAGTAGTATCCAAATTTAATAGAGAAAAAGTTAATTGGAAGAGACATGTTTTTAACTATGAGATTTTTAAGTTCAAGTTGCGATAATGTAATGTCTTTAAATTTTTTTCTAAAATAAAGCATTAGAATAGAATTAAGTTATTATGAGATTAAAATAACAAATAAATTAAAATTTTATAATAAATTAATTTAAGTATGTATTGTTATCAGGTTTTTATTTTTGGAGGTATAAAATTCAAAAAATTTATATTTAATTAAAATTAAATCAAATTAAAAATTACCAATTTATAAATATTTTTATTTAAAAAATTGGATTCTTCACTTGTATGTGTTGATGATAATCTATTATTTTTTAACTATTTTTTCATTTTTGTCGGAAAATTTTTCGAAATTAAATTAGTTGATTAGTTCACGAGAAAACTTTTTGAGATTTATTGTGATATATTATTATATTAAGGGTTGAGATGTATGTTGATGTAGGAGAAGAGGGTAGCTACATATGCTTCAAGACAACTAAAAATTCATGAGAATAGGTACCTTACTCATGATTTAGTGGTATTTGTCTTGAAGATTTGAAGATACTATTTTTATGGTGCTCAATTTCTGATGTCCTAAAAGTTTCAAGTATTTACTTTTTTAGAAAGAGTTGAATATGAAGTAGAAGAGGTGAATGAAGTTTTTAAAAGACTATGATTGTCCCATCTTGAAAAGACTAATGTGGTAGTAAATACTTTAAATAAGAAGGAAGTGCATGTATTTGTAATGATGGTGAACGAGTTAGACTTGATAGGTATAATGAATGGGTTAAAGACTTGAATCTAGGATTGAAGGTGTTTCTTGATAAGTGTAAAGTAGTTCCAATTTGATTAGTTTTAGGAATCTATTTTATTACATTAGGTGCATTTCAATCTTATAAATGTTACTTTTGATGGGATTTCAAGTTAAGGAAGATTGTGACAAGTCTACAACTTTAGAATTTGAATTCAATGCATGTATGCGTTACATAAACTATTAAGTGTAGAGTTGTAAAAATTACTTATGAATGAGAACTTATGAGATAGTTAAATGATAAAGTAAATATTTAATGGAGTGTGTGATCTAATATAATATATTAAGAAAAGTGTAATGCTTTACAATTTTTGGAACAATGATTGAATTATAAAGTAATGATATTTTTTTTTATAAATTTTAATGAAATGATGTCTTGTACTTTTAATTATGTCTTATTTTTTTTAATAATTATGTTTTGAAAGAGAGTAGATGATACTTTAAAATATAATATTCAAAAAGAGGTTACAAGGGTTTTGTTTTATTTTATGTAATTTAATAATCTTAAAATATATATATATATATATATATATATATAATGGTTAATGAATGTAAAATGAACTTATGTTGGATAACTTGTAGTAACATTTAGAATGTTATATTTTTCAACTATTACTTCTTAAATAGAAAAAAGATATTATATCTAATTATTAACTATTATTTTTATCTTAATAATAATCATTTTAAAAAATTTATCCCTCAACTATTAATTATATCTTTTAATTAAATAATAAATATTTAATCCAACAATATAATAGTTCAAATAAATTAACATTATAAACCATTTTATTAAAAATAATAATAATAAAAATTAAAAATAAAATCTCTTATTCTTACTTTTTTTATAAATGGATTTATATATATATATATATATATATATATATATATTGTTTTTTATTTTTGTAAGAACTATGCGTCTAATCATATATTAAAACATTTTTCAATCAGCATGCGAATAAGTACTTGAAGATGATGATAGAAATAAAAAAATTTCTGATGAATTATATCATCATGCCTATGCTTTAAAGATAACATATCCAAGTAACTAAATTGATAAATCAAGGGATAACGTATTTATTAGCTCAATCAATGGAAAAAGGATATAAATGACAAGGTACAAGTCAATTAGGTTTTACAACAAAACATAGTAAAACCAGCTCACATATGCGTGTTCATATATTCAAGCAATTAAAAAACTGTGAGAATAATGACAACTATAGTAACCTCTATATGTTCATACAACATATATATATATAACATATCTACCATAGTTACTCACTCCAACCTAAGAAAAGTAGGGTGGAATATATGTTTCTGTACAATCAAACACTGTGGATGGATCGATGGCAAACTGAACCACGGATCTTAGGTCATCCCAATTCTCATTGGCAAATGCATATTCCTCAACATTCTGGTTCAAAAAACTTGGATAAGGGGTTGATGATGGGGCTTGAAGATGGGGTAGTTGGCCAAACTGCCCAAGAAACAAGTGTTTCTTTTCATCAACCTGTCCAAATACTGGTTTTCTTTCTAGTTGTTGCATCATCACAGGGTCTCTGCAGATCAAATATGGCTTGCAATTGTCAGAATCCAAGGTGCTTGTGTTCGAATTCACAGGGTTCGGTTTGGTGAGGGGCGTTGAGTCTTTCAAATTTGGAGTGTACTTCTTGAAAGATGGCGTGCGTTTGAATATCCTGCAGAGTGTCCACACCTCCTGCAAAACACATAAATGATTTTGAGACAACAATAACAACATTTTAAGGTTATTATAGAAGATGTCGATATGAATTAAAGATAAGATTAAAGTAAGATTTATATAGTAATGCAAACCTTATTTCATTAAATCGATTTTATGGGAATGAGTTAGACTTAAATTTACTACTAATATAATTTTAGACCATTATCGTATCACTTAAAAATTTTTTCCAATTAATATCAGACCACTTCTATCAAATACTCAACATAAGGGAGGAAGATTAAATTTAAATTCCGTACTAATTTGATCTTAATAGTTACTATTTATTCACGTAGTTAATTTCATGTAAAATTTCCTTTCATACTTTCTTTTCTATCACATCATTTTTTTTCTTTTAGAATCTCAAAATGAAGGAATTATCAAATAAATTTATCAGTATAGATATTTATGGTTCTGGTCAATATATCACCCTCTAAAATTTTGTTGTGGTACCAAAATTTTGTGTATATTTGTCTCATTCTAACTATTTATAAATTTTGATTAGACCTCACTAATTTAATGCCTACAGAAAATAATACAGGTGTAGATATTTTTTTTTTTTCGAAAAATAGACACAAATTGTTCTTGTGAAACAAGAACATGAAAAAAAAATTAAAAAATTGAAGACTGATTCCAAGAGACTGGGTCATAGCTTAATAGTTCTATTAATACTAATAATAAGAGAAGATTGCATGTGTTTTGTAAATCATGAAAGCTACGTTCAACCAAAATGTCAGTGTTCAACGGCGTTGACTTGGCCATATCCATAAAGTTCATTACATGGGACCATATATATATATATGAAATAAATGCAATTAATTAATTTCACGATGAGAACCACAAGGATAAAAGAGAAGCAACCACCACAAAAATTCCTATATTTCTTAATTTATGTGTTGCATGAAAATTGAAAAAATAAAAATTATAAGTTAGAACTGTTAAATATATAATATCAATGAAAATGAGGTTTTAACAGCTTTTTAATTAATTAGTTATATATTTTCATAACTACAATATTTGATATTCTATTTAATTAAATAATACAACTTTTTATTTAACATATTAAATTTACCTATTACTATTACTTTAGAGTGAAATTCTGGATACTAGCTAGCATGAGAGTTTCACCAACCCATGTCCATTTTTGTTTCTCTACAAGTCATGTTTTTTAAGGAATTATTAGTGTGCTAATTATGGTTTAGAAACATCAAGAGCTTAATGTAAAAGTTAAAAAGAAAATGAAACCCTTAAAAATAAAATTTTGAAGATAAGATGAAGCAACTAAGAAAGTTCTAATTTAGCTTTATATAAATTATGCAGGAATAAATTTCAAGATGCTGCAAAAATAAAACCTTAAATAAATATTATTTATTTATTTAAATTTAATGACTTAATATTAAGCTTAACTTGTTTTCTGAATAACCTACAATATAAAGTAGTGTTTGATTTGATTTTTTTTAAAGTCATCTTTTTATGGAAATAACTTTTAGTTTCTACTCTATAAAACCTAATTAGAAGAAATTTTAAAAATTTGAATCAAACAATATTGAATGTAATTATGAGATTAAACCCTAACTGGTTACATATATGGTTCTCAGTTAAATAAATTTCGATTCATGACTATATCAAATAAACTCATTCAAATCCAGAGTTTTTATCCACAAAACAAAGAATTTTATCACTATAGTATTAGTATAAGTAGTATTTTCATGCTAATAATATTTTTAATTTTATTCATCCATTAACATAGATCATTTTCATGCTACTATTAATTAATTAATATTATCAATCACAAGAAAATTTTATTCAATTAAACGTTATTATAGTGAAGTTAACGTGAACTATAATGATATAGTAGAAAAATATTAATACATTATGTGACTTTTTTGCATTTGTTTATAGTTTTTCCCTCATAAAATGACTCTGATCGTGCTACTTATCTACAATAATTTAAACATATAGTAGTAAGCTTTTTACTGACTTTAATATGAACAAATCTCCGACCAAAAATTCCAGCATTTTTTATCATTTAAATATATTCTCTGAGATATACTTAGTCCTATGATTCTGGGAGTGTGTCGTGTTTCAAATTTTTCTAATATAAAAAGAAAAAGAAAAGTAAGATAAGAAATAGGAAGAAGTGAGTTTAACACATGCAATCATGCATCTATATGGCCGAATTATTTTAATCATATATGTTTTATTGTGTGTTTAAGATTAATTTTTATGCATAGTATTACAAAATTTAACTAATCATACATAGAAAATTGTACAAGAAAATTACTATGTTAACATCAATACTATTTTCTCTTAAAATTTTGGCATCTCATCAACCTAATATCTTTGTTAAAATAAAGACTTAATGGTACATCTTCTAACTCAAATATCAGTATTTTCTGAATTATATCAGATAAGATTTTTATCATCATAGATGGTTTACTTTTCATGCAACTTTTTTAATGTTAAAATGCTTAAAAACTAAAAATATAATGATAAAAATGCAATTATGCATGTTATTATAAACAAAGGAATATGTTTATATATGTGCTTGATATTCATCATTAGCTAAACGTATCATATTTTACACTCAGCACTCAGCAAAAAATCACTCATAATGTGTGCAGCAGATAATAAATATTATGCAGATATCTCAGAAAAAATAGATGTCGATATATCAGTGTTCATAGATAAATTGACTTACAGCTTCATGAAGGTCATTGGTAGGATTAGCAATGTTGGTGGTGGATTTTGCATTGGGTGGAAGGCGAAACTCATGCATCATCCAGTCAGTTTTGGTGCCTTTGCCAGCACTTCCACGGTAGTAAACCAATGACTTCTTCAGGCCAATGCATTCATGGGGTTCCTTCACGCAGTATATGGACTTGTCTATTCCTGTGGCTTTCCAGAACCCTGACCTAGTCACCCTGTTTGGTCTCACACTGTTCCTGTACTTCCTCCCTCTTATGCAGAAAAAATACCATTCTTTGTCCCCAAATGAATTCACCTCTTCATGCATAAATTCCCAAAAACAATTCAATCATTATATATATTTATCTACCTTCAAAATTCAAACTGGGGCTACGTAATCACATACTATCTATATGATAAATTCATCTACTTTAAAAGGTTTTTATCTTCTTTTCCTAAGATAACATGAAAAGTTTCCAAACATCAAAAGAGCAGCAGAACCTTATGAACTAGCTGAGTGCAGTTTTCCTTTTTATTATTGAAATGATAATTAAGATTTGATAGAAAAAGGTTAGGCACATGTTTGGGAATTAGCTTATGTCTCAAGAAACACGTTGCTTTGTTTTTGTATTTTTTCTAATATATTCTTTAAAGAAAAAGACAAAGCAAATATTTCTTAACAAAAAGTTGAATGAAAAACATTACAAACACTTTCATTTGGCTTTATTAAGCCAACCGCTATATAACTCAGCGTTTCATTCAATAACATCAATTTTTCTTCATCAAATAAGACTCAACTCAGCAATTATTTGAATCAGTCTCACAAACAAACCTTTCATAAAAATTCAACTGCAGAAGATAACACAGTTATATATTTTCCACTATATATGCACAAAGTAAGTACTTACAAACTTATAGTGGAAGCAGATCTTACTTGGAAGATCCCATGGATCATATTTGTAGATATCAACCTGTTTGATGAGTTCAATTTTTAGAGGCTTCTTGTCCACCTTTCTCTGCAGATAAAAGCCAACAAGTTCTTCATCTGTGGGGTGGAATCTAAAGCCAGGAAGCGCAACTTCTTCACCCTTCTTGGTATCATCAGAGCCTTGAACCTTAGCATTCATTTTTCTCTTCTCTACTGTTGGTAATATTTGTTTCTTTCGAACCACACGCCAAAGCACTTCTCATAAAACTGATGGGAAGATTCTGAGGTTGCACAGGTCTCTTCTTTCCCACATATTTATATACACTTTTGAGATATTTTGTTTCTATGTTGGTGTTGAATATTGGGAAGTGGAGTCAAGTCAAACATTTCGATTATGAGATCATTATGCATCAGAAAAGAGAAAGAAAGAGGTCCCAATGATGACAAGTTCATGAACCACACTACAAGACATGTTGATTTTTCTAGGGTGGGGTGATGCATGTGCATGGGGTGGTCCTCACTATGCATATACCATCATGGTTAATTAACCATATTGATGGTGAAAAGGCAGTGACATGGGAATTTTTGAAACCTTGAGAGGTTCCATTGCCAGACCATATTGGAAAGTCAAGAAGAGGGGGGCACCATTTTGACTATTGGACATATGAATGGAATAAATATATGCAAAACAACACTGTCTATTGAGGGAAAAGTCAAATAACATTTCAAACACATCAATACTGTTGTAGAAAAATTCCTGGGTTTTGTCTCAAATTCTTTTTCAAAAAAATGGAAAAATTGAAGGAACTTTATCAAAAGGATTCATGCATTCTCATCAATCAAATTCACTGCCTCTCTCATAAAGACTATGTTATCATAATGAATAGTGTAATCGGTGTTAACTTCTTCTGCTATTCCTTATTCAGCAAGTCTGGGTGTTATTGTAACTTTTCCTCTCACTCTCTTCCTTTTGTTTTTTAATAAATATATTTTTAGTTTATATATTTGTTTAAAATATATTATTTTAGTTATTTTCATATCTAAGTTTAATATTTAGTAATAATTTCTTACCATCATAAAATAATTAAATTTACAGAATATATAATTTTAGTCATTCTTTATATTTAAATTTAATATTTTATAATATTTTTGTATTATTATTAAGTAATAATTTCACATTTTTTCTTAAGTTTAAAGAGTAATTAATTAAATTTTAATTTTTTTCAGTAAAACCAAACAAAATTAAAAATTACTATAAATTACATCAGCATAAAAAAAAACATCAAACTCTATCAGAAGTGAAAAAAAGAGTCCTCTCCTAATTATATATCTCACCTACACCAATATATATGATAAAAACAAAAACATCCTCTTAAATTATTAAGATCATCACTGAATGAATTAAATATAAGTAGTTTAAAAAACTAAAAATTAGTCTAACATCTTACTACTCTATATTTAATCAGTCCAAACCAAAAAAAAAAAAATAGAAATAAGTTGATGAGCTGAAAATCCATTAAAATTAAAAATAATTATTAATATATAAAAATTAGAAAAATTAAACCATGTCCATGATTGAACCTTCACCACATCGAAACATCATTGAAATCTAGAGACACCTTAAAATATAACTCTATCACACATTATGCAAGTAAATGGCATTATAGTGTACCAAAAAAGATAATGATGTAGTATTCTTCTCAAATGAGGCATAAAATAAACATATCCAAAAATATATTTTTAAAATAATTCCTAATAAACATGGAAACATGTATTTTTACCCTCACATTTAATAAAAGAAGATAATGTGAAACAAGCATCTCATTCTTATTTAATATTGTTTAAAGAAATCATGCATTTAATTTAATTGATTATATTGCCCTTAATGAGATGTGTATTGCTACATACTATTCAATTTTGTGCACATTTACTCTAAAGCAAAGTCAAACTCTTAGAGAAATTGTCAAATAATTTTTTGTTCCTTATCCTCAAAATAAATGCTTGAAAAATGTTCAAAAATAAGAATTAATTAGGATAGAAATTGAAAAAGAAGATGGATATGAAAGTAATGTATCCTTCACAAAATTCAACTCACAACTCTTCGCAAATTCGAAAGGACCAGATAAATATGCTTTTCAATTTTCATATTTTTGTTGAAACAATTGTTCTAATTTGAATTATTTCTCAATCATTGATGGTAACAATAATGGGAATCTTTTCCTTCGTCGTTCTCATTTCAATATTTGGTTAGGGTTTAACCATGCATGGTTGTTGTTGCGTGATTCATGGTGAAGTCACTTTTTCAATTTTTTGGTGTAAAGGTAATATATATTTATCTACATATATTAATTATAAGTCATTTAATGTCACTCTTTAAGGGATAATTTTATTAACGACATGATCGAATATTAATATGAAATTTATTAAAAAAATTAATCTTGATTCATATTGTGAAAGATAAATTGTTTTTGTTAAATCCACTTCCATTAGCTGAGTAAAGAGTAATTTAGTATCTTTAACAAGATATAAAATTTGATTCTTATGAATAAAGCATATAAACGTTAAATAAGTTTTTTTTTTCTTAACTTAATTCACATTAATTCGCATTTACTACGACTTCTTCAAGTCAAGAGAAAATAATCTATGAAAATAATCGCGAGTCGATCACGAAAATTATTTATTACCATATTAATTAGGAGCGTGTTAAGATAAATAACGTAATCAAGTATTGATTGAATAAGTATTTATCATATGAATACTTAAGTTTCTTTTATAATAAAAAAGGAAATACAATTAAATTATTTTTATACAAATTGTAAGTTTTTTTTAAATAAATTATCTTAAAGGGCTTTTTAAAATAGATTCAAAACAACTTATAAATATATCATAAATAGTTAAATTTAAACAAATTATATGTATTTAAAAAACGTCTAAAATCATAGATGTGTTTAGCCTTTGATGCAAAAGTTACAATATGATGCACATTTATGGAATAATAGAATCATCAAATCAAACAATATAAATAAATTATTTCAAACAAAGTCTAAATATGATGTGTCTATTTAGACACATTTAGTGTTATAATAAAATAGTAAGTGTTAATTTCTAATTTGTTTAAAAATCATATGTAAAAATATGTTTAATCATTTTGTGAAAAATGGAATTTTTTTATATTCATATATAAATTGAAATTCAAAATTAAAAGAGTCTAAAAACCTTGACAATGAAATTATTAAATAAGTACAAGGAGAACAAAGAATTTTAATAGATATATGAAAAGTGCAAATAACTTAATGTTTAATCCATAAACATTAGTGGAGAGCAAAATAATCTTATAAGAATATAATTATAGATATAATCTTTACACACTTTATAAATAAAAAAAATATATTTATAGACTAAATTACATCGATTTATATATTCACGTATCAAATTAATAATTTATCCTGTAGTAATAAAAAAATGATTTGACTCTCCTCAATCATGAATCCTATCTGTGTCTAGTTGTACTTCTCATGACATATTATTATTGAAATAAATTTACATTTAATCCATAAAATTAACACAAAAAGTAATGCAATTTGTCCAACACATTATATTCTTAGAAAATTTATATTTAAGAAGTTTTCTTTTACAATTTGTTATCATAATTTATAAAAAATTTACCCAAAAAATAAATATATAAATTATTTTATATGCATATGAATTATAATAAAAAAATTTACTAAAAGTATAAAGTTATAGTAATGAGAAGTGAATATTTTGAGGATGAAGAAGTAAACACACATTGTGGGTAGTAAAGTTCTTGATGGTGGCATCATGAATTCTATATTAGGGTTAGGGTAGGTTTTATGTGTAATAATTTAAATTTAGATTTGATTAAGAGTAGATTGTGATAAGGACAATGGTGAGAGACAATAGCAAAATGAATTAGGTAAGAGTTGCCTACAAAAAGCATGTGATTAGAGGGGCGGCACTATAGTTATTTTCATGAGATTTATAAATTCAACTTTTGATAATTTTTATCATTAAATGAAAAAGAAAAAAAGAGAAGATAATTATCAATGTTTATCCCATTTTGAAATGGGGGCTTGTTTGAAAACACAATTCAAAGTATTTTTGGAAAAGATAAAAAAAAAATAGTTCTTTACATGTTAAAATTATTGTATAAACTAATGGGTAGAAATCATTTCATGTTTTTTTTTTTAATATATAGTTTTAAACTTGTATATAAATTAATAGAGAAGTTTATTAAATTATGTGTATCTTTTTTAGTTTAAATTTTAATTAAACTTAGGAAATATTGTAATTTATTTGTTGAATATATCTCTATGTTTTTTTTTAATTTTTAAACATTCGTTGAAAGAAATAAATTTTAAAGGAAAATATTTTCAACACAACCAAAACAATGTTAGGTGAGACATAAATGATTCCACACTTTTCTTTTAATTTGTGCGTGTTTTGGATGTTGGTGAAGTTGAATCTTATGACTTTGTATTCTGCAGAAAGAATATAAAATCATATATATGAATTTGTCAAAACTTCATAATGTAATAACTTAATAACTATGAAATTTTATCAGACAATTTTTATTGGAAAAAGAACAGTTTTGCCCTAAATAAACAAAATAATAATAATAATCGACCAAGCAGAAAACGAACTTGCAAAGAATAGATACATGCAAAATCTTCTCCATGCATTAATTCCAAATTGAATATACTTTGGAAGTGGGTTTATTCAAACAAAGACAAGAAATAGTATTAAAAAGAATATATATTGAAGTTCTTCTCCAATTAGGGTTTCAGGTCTAAGATTACTTATGTTACATCATGAATTTGTAAATGGGTTGGTACTCTTCAATAAATTTCTTTGTCTTATTAAAAAGAAGAAGACTAGTTCAAGTAAGTTAATCTTTAAAATAAATAAGGGCGTTTCTGTTGTTGAATGTTGAATTAGAGTGTACCATTTTCTTGAACCATTAAAATTTAAAGACTCCAAAAATTAATTTAGAAGAACAATCTCATTTTTTAAATTTTATTTGAAACAAAAAATTACCCTAATCTTCTTTGTTAGAAAACAGAAAAATTTGAATAAAAGAAATATAGTGAATGATAATTTAATGATATTTTTATAAAATAGATTTATAGAAATAAGTAGTAAATAGGAAGAATGTTAACATTTTCTTTATTATTGACAAAATTTATTGAAAATAACAAATTTTGATGGTTTCACTTCTAGACTAAAAAAGAGTTATTGTTAGTGTAAAAAGAAGAAAAAAATGAATTGTTGTTTCTGAAAACTTGTTTGCTATTTTAAAGACTTTCTTTTGTTTGAAATGTTTGTAAAATCATGTTTTGACACACTTTTAAAGCTATATAAGATAAGAGGATAAAAGGCTCAATATTTTCATATTCATTATTTTTGTCATTGAAATTGTGTTTACTTTTTTAGACTCACTAAGTTTCCGTATAGAATATTTACAAGTATTTTTAAAGGGGATATAAGTGTTTTGAAGTTTGTAAATATCTTGAGGCTTTTATTCAAAATGTAGTTTTGATTAAGAGTATATTTTGATGTTTTGAGTTAATTTTCATAAAATCAGGATTAAGGAAATTTATTGGGTTGATTTTTGGGAACTAATTAAAAAAAATCAAGAGAAAATTAATAAAATGAAAAAAAGAGATATATATCATTTTTAGGAAGGATGCATTTAGTAAAATCAATATTAATGTTTTTATCTCTATATTATTTCTTCTTCTTTTTTTTAAAATATCAATTATTATGAGAAATGAAATTTAAAAATTATAAATATAATTTTTTGGATAAAAAGGTAAAAAGAGGAGAATAAATTGAGTGAAGTGAAATATAATATCTATATATAATTTTGTGACGTTCTCGACTATTTATTATCTTTTCGTTTATGTGCTTCAAAAGAAATATAATAAATCTTAAAATATAGTATGAATTCCTACCCTATTTATACTAAAATGAGTTATGAATATAAATTTAGATTAAAAAATATTTCTTGATTACTTAATTTTAATTATCTTAATTAAATATTTAAATTTTTTTAATATAATTTAAAAGTCTCTCAATTAACCTATCTATAGGGAACTAAATCATGGTGCAAGAGATCCTATAAAAAAACTATGAATTTTATTTTATAGTTTCGTGTAGATACTTCTTCTTCTTCAAAGTCATTACCGTATGTTTTTGTCCTTGAAAGTACACTAATTATGGCCGTACAAATAATCGAAACTCAGAAAAAAGAAGCACCATGAGAAATTGACATGCAACTCCAAGTCATGCAGTGCATGCATTTTTTTTCTAGTTTGTAGGACTTTCAACATTATCGATCTCACTTTCTTCCTCAGTGGTTGTATGCATCTACGTGTCAATGCTTATATAACAACAACGAACAAGAAACAGACCCAGAAATTTCGTAGCCATGAAAATCAGACAATGCCCCACCACCACATCACTCACCCCAGGAAACATCCACGAAATTTACTGCCAAAGGGCAACGTTGAATAATGCTGCATCAGTGTCTATCTCATCATATTTGCTGGATAATTCCATCTTCTGTCATATTGGAATTGTGAACATGTAAAATTTCTTATATTTTTTATATTTTTTTAGGGGATAGTATTTTTTTTTATATCGATAATATTTTATAAATGGAATTTAAATTAATTATGTTACGAAAGAGGAGGTGGTCGACTACTTAAACCGATTTGATTACCAGTTAAACTGATACTATTATTGTTTAAACCTATTTATTACCCGATTAAACAAAGGTTAAGAAATCTTAAAATGGTCTATTATGTAAGACTCATTAATAATACTATAAATAGAGTGTCAATGTTAAACATGAATTACGGTTTATTTTGTCATTATTCTATTTATTGAGATATGGTTCATTTTGTTATTATTGTATTTATTGAGATTATTAGCGAATTTTCCATTAACTTTGACGTAAGAATGTAATTAACAGGTACAATTTCTACCGAGATTAAAAAATTGACGGATTAATTTTAACTGAAAACGAGAAATTGATGGAGAAAAGAATAAACCAAAAAAATATCATCCTTATTGAACTGGTTTTATGAGATTGAATTAAGTTTAAAATTCACTTATATTATAGTATCAGATAAGATCAAATAAAATGTGTACAAATCTCACCACATTGAACTAGCTTATTAAATCACTTTTATTGAACTGTATTTACACCATTCATATGTTGACTCACGTTTAAATTTTAACGTGTCAATGGAGCCCTCGTTTAAATTATTTTTACTTGTAATGAATTTTTTATCATCTGTTTGTTTTAAATGTTACTTATTATTTTAGTACATTTTAATGTAATTTGGATTGATTCGCTATGGATGAATTAAATCATTAATTGAATTTCAGCTTTCTAAATTATATATATATATTCTAAGAAAATTAAGATTTCAATACTACTTTTAATTTGTTAAGTAAAGGGAAATTTACTAAATAAAATTATAAAAATTTCAATAATCCCAAATTTACTTAATAAAATTAAATTTGCAAAACGAATTACATGTATAAAAAAAAATTGAAAAAATTGAAAATTTTTACCCAAATCTTAATTTAATCACTTTCAATATAATTTAAAACTCATAACTTATTCTAATTTATCAACTCATCTTATTAAAATCATCAGCAATCACATCAAACCAATAACCAATACAACTTAACACTTAACTTCTTTTTTCCATTCTAACCTAAAATTGAATTTAAAGCTAATTTCTTTTATTTTGAAATTCCTTGTTTTCTTATAATCCAAAATCTTATAATAAAAACAAGTTAAGGATATCCTAACTAATTTCAAGGAAATTTAATTTGAAAACTGAATACATTACTACATATTTATATTAACAAGAATTATTTTTTATTTTAATTATTAAATTCTTAAAATTTTAAAATAAATTGAAATTTTATATTTAATAAAAATAAAAAATTAAATAATATATAAATAAAAAAAATATAAACATTTAATTTTAAGATTTTAGATAAGAAGTAAAATCATATTTTTTTATATAATTATTTATTTATCTTACCAGTGAAAATATTCGGATATTACCCTTTGTACTGCAAGAACGATGATTGTTTCCTAAACTTTTCAAAGTTCTGTTGCAACACGTCGAAGCAATCTTTTCAAGGCATCATTTTCCTTTGGTGTCCTTGAAATGTGAGTGTGATCGAGGAAGATGAAATTAGAAGGTTGAGTGGTTTTCATGGTGGTAGCGGATTTTTGACGTTCATGCATGTTTGTTTCTTCTGCATAGTTTATTTATTTATACGTGTTCTCTCATGGATTTTGGGTCCATGCATTTGACTCTTCACTTCTCTCTTCATCTAAACGCGCATTCTCGCACTGTACGGCCAAAATTTATGTAACATTTTTTTGATATCGACTGCATGTATAGCCGAAAACAATTCTGTTTGTTAGGAATTTCAAGCTATGTCAATGGATTCAAAACAATTATATATATGATTTCGACACCACATTTAATGTTAAATCATAAACAATTATTCAAAATTTAAAGAGATCTACATTAGTAAACACAAAAATTACTTATATAAATACATCTCTCATTACATTTAACCTAAAACCTTCAAACAAAATTGTAAAATTTTTAGTTATATCTTCCTTCACTTTCATTGTTAGTTAACATAAGATTTTTCTTTCACGTTTGAACTATATAACACTTTTGTTGAAGTTAGTAAAATTATTATAAATATTTTTTAAAACATTTAATTATTACTTATTTTAATTTGTAAAATGTAGATAATTTATTTATTGATTATTTTTTTAATACTAATTAATTTTAAGTTAAAATTTTAACATTCTATCAAAGGAAATATATTATTTTTATATTTGATGATGTAGATGAGATTTGATATTAAAGAAGATTTTTTTTTCTCGTTTTTGTTTTTTTATAATGAGAGAGTGGTCAAAGGTTTCGTCCTTCTATATATGTTATGATAGCATAATTATTAATTATGATATTTATTGTACCTTTATTTTAACATATTTTTTGTTTCGCTGAAAAAGAAAAAGAAAAAAATCACGCGGTGGAAATGTACGGAATGAAAGTGCTTGTTTCAAATTTGTGTGCTTCTGTCAAATGTGGAAAGTGACATAAAATAGTGTGTGAAATGATGGTTTATGGAGCATGTCAATGCTCATACATCTCTATGCTTCTTCGAGATTTCATGGAGGTTTATGCCTCGTTTGGCTTCTGTTAGTTTTTGGCCTTTTAGGAATAAACATGTATAAAATTTATTTACCAAATAAAAAATCTATGAAATTCCATGAGGTACAAATATTTTAACACGATTAAATTAATTTATATATATATATATATATATATTAATTTGACTCTATTCATATATGATTTTAATAAAAAATATGGTTACGTAAGAAATAATTATCAAGATTAAAAAAAAAACAGGTTATATATTAAGAACAAATAATTTATAATGTGTTAAAGAATATGATTATGAAATTAATTCACTTTAAAATTGATTGAGGAAGTTTTATATAGTGGTCTGTTAATAACTTTTATTAGTGAAAAAAACATTTTTAAAATTGGTTATTTTTTACTTTTAAAATCGGTTATTATGACTGATTTTGATCTAGTCGATTTTAAAAGGTAAGAGTTTTAAAATTGGAAAACAATTGATTTTAAAAGTTTGGTAATCGGTTATTTTTAAACTGATTTTAAAAGTATGACTTTTCATTAGAATTGTCGCATTTGGCATTATCAGGAGAAGAATGTTCAGATAGAAGAATCTTCAAGAAATTCTCACTGCAACTAATATCAGGCTCATTCATATTTGGAAACCCTCCCAATACTCCATCCACAATTGCATTAACATCCTGTTCACAAAAAATAGAAAACAAAATCAAAACAAAAAAAAAACAAACTTTACAACATCATATTAATTGCATGTGACTCCAGAAAAGAAAATTCAATTTTTTTTTTGTCTTTTGATAAAAAGAGAAACACAGAGGTGAAAATACCTCCCAATATGAGACGTCGTCGCGATACCATTGAGTCTTCTTGCTAGAGTCACTCGCGAACTCCTTCCACATGTCGTTTTCACACATTTTAGGGTTTGAACGAATGAATGATAATTGAAAAAAATTGAAAATGCAAAGAGTGAGTGTAGAGTACCGTATTGATGAAGTGAAAGTAAAGAGGGAGATTAGGAATTTTTGGATTGTTTGAAGGAAGCACAATGGAGCCTAAATGAGAGAATGATGCTGAATGCTTAAGAAAAAGTGTTGTTCCAGAGAATGAAAGTGTTTAAGACAATAAAAACATTAGCATACAAGAGATGGAGAGCAAACTTTTAAAATCGTATATTAAACAACTGATTTTAAAACTTTTGTAAATATTTACAAAATTGCCACTGCATAATTTTTAAAATCATATATTAAATAACCGATTTTAAAACTATTGTAATTATTTACGAAATTGTCACCGCTTAATTTTTTAAAATTAGTTATTAAACAACCGATTTTAAAACTATTGTAATTATTTACAAAATTGCCACCACTTAATTTTTTAAAATCGGTTATTAAACAACCGATTTTAAAACTATTGTAATTATTTATAAAATTACTACCGCTTAATTTTTAAAATCGTATATTAAACAACCGATTTTAAAACTATTGTAATTATTTACGAAAGTGCCACTGCTTAATTTTTAAAATCGTATATTAAACAACCGATTTTAAAAATGCGATTTTAAATAAATTCTTTATCTTGTGTTGGGTAGGTTAAGTCATTGAATAGTAATGGGAGGGATAATTATCTTGTTAATTGTTGAATTTTCAGCACATCTTTTTACAATTATGTACTTGTAATTGTTTTAGATACTTCTGGTACCAATTTTATGAATATATTTGTTTTTGCCGATCTAAAAAAAAAATCCAATTTTAAAAATGCGATTTTAAAAATGCGATTTTAAAAATACGATTTTATATATAACAGTTCGTTAATAATTTTATTAAGGTTCAATATATTAACAAGTGATTCAATAAGGTAAGATTTACATCCATTTTTATATTAGGATAAGTTCTTATCCACCATATAAAAAATAATTATAGGTCTAACTCATCTCTAAAATCGATTCAAGAGGTTAGGTTTATACCTCACTTATATACTATAATTTTTAGTCTGAGATTTTTTGAACATAATATTTTAAATAATTTATTGGAATTTCATAAAATAAAATAAAATTAATTGAAAATTTTATTTTTTGAATAAAATTTTTCAATTTTACAATTTGATGCAGCATTCAATCATCATTTCCAACTTGACTTTCTTTATCTGGGAAAATTGCTACAAAGGGAAGGGTAAGTGACAACATGTGAGAAATAAATCATATATAGGTTACCTAAATTATGTACGATGATACTATATCATAACGTGTTTGATTTCGGGTTAGAAACTTCATATCTATGTTTCAAATGTGAAAAAGTACAAGTTAGAAAGTGAATTATGAATTTACTTTCTAATCTGATCTAAAGTGAAATAAAATAATATATAAAAATGAGAAAAAAAGTTGTTTTTGTTAGTTATTGTGAGTTGAACTCTTTGCATGTATGATTTAGGGCAACATCAACATCAACATCATCATCAACCCAACACCACAACCTATGGCCGTGATGAAACTTCTATGTTGCTGCTTTTTTCATGCATTGCGTGTTTGACTACAATTTTATGATATGGAGATAATACTAATCAAAACTTTTCAATTTTCTTCTCATGCTTTCTCCTCTATCATATAAATTATTTTTATCTTTCTTATTTTCTATTTTTCTTTTATATATATATATATTATTATTATTAATTAGTGAAAAAAAAACAAATACATCGTATAAATATTATAAATATTGAGAGGAGATGATCAATCACTTAAACTGATATGATTAATAATTAAGTTGATAAGATAATTATCTAAACCTATTTATTACTATGAAGGTTAAAAAATTCTAAAATAATTTACTAAATAAGGTTCATCAATAATATAGAATGTAATCAATAAATATATTTTCTACTGAGATGGATTGAGAAGTATATGAATTAACCATATAAAAAAGAGAGAAGTATTAGGAAAAGAAAAATAATAAAAAAAAAGATCATTTTTTGAGTGTTCGATCTTAATAGGAATAATAATTTTTTTTTTTATAAATTATTTGAAAAACGTTGTTTGTAATTATATTTGGCATTTTTTTATCCTATTTAGAAGAATAATCTTTACATAAATTCTAAAATAATTAATATGAAGATAGCACTAATGTAAAAAAGAAAATACTTTTAACTGTCTGTAGAAGTATGAATACTAAATAAATTAGAAAGGATGACACTTTATGATATCTAATTTTTCAAAAAACACTTTTCTTGTTCTAATTTTGTAGGTTCTTTCTTAAATAATTTATTATTATAATTATGGTGAAAATCACTCATTAGTTACAATGTTTTGAAAATCAGTCTATTCATTGATCTGGTCGAGAGACTAAATTAGTTGTTCAATGGATCATTAGATCATGGATTAATTCATTGATGTGATCAACATTAAAAAGGTAAAAATTCAATCTAAATTTAAAATATTTATTATCATATAACAAGAATATATGAAATAACAAATAAAATTCAACACGATATAATTTTACAGTTCAAATTTCAAAACATCATTAGAGTTAAATAGCTATAATATTCAAAATAAAATTCTTAATGACAATACAAATTTATAAATAAAAAGTGAACAACAAAATTTTATAAAAAAATTTAATAAAATTTATTTTAAAAGATTATATATTTATTAAAAAATATTAGAATAATTATATATTAACTAAAAATAATACGTAAAAATTTTATATTCTAAATTAACCATGTATTTTATATTTTATGTTTACTAGTGTAATTGTTTTTTACAAATTTTATGATTTTAAAAGAGAAATAAAAAACAAAGAAACTAAAATATTTTTTTTATAAATTGAAAGTAACATATACATAGATTAATTTGAATAAAATACTTTTTTTTTCTTATTTTTAATAAGAAAGTAATTATTATTTCTATAAAAGTGTTTATAAGAAAGTTCGTCTAAACATATCTAAATTTTATTTTATGCTTTGTTTGTTTTGTAAAATTTACTATAAACGTGAATAGATTAGTATTGATTTGTAGGAGAATTATGGGTTTGGATTAAGAAAAATGCAATGATTTGAAAGGATCAATTTTTGAGTATTGGTGTTAATGAATACAAGTACTAAATGTTGCATGCAGATGAATAATATTTCAATAACTTAATAAAGTATTGAATTAATAATATATTGTATGTTTCAATAAAAAACCTTAACATATAAAATAAATTAAATCCTTATTATCTTTAATAATAATTATTTTTATTTTTAAAAACTTGACTTATTATTATTCTAAAAAATTATGATAAGATGAAACTTTATTTTATTGAAATTTTGTCAATAAAAATTTTCTAAACATAAAACCATTCACATATTAACTACAAAAAAGAATTAACTGATTACATTTTTTTTTCTAAAACTAAAAACATAATTACTAAGATGATGGGACCCTTTTTAATTTATTTATGAAAGTGATATGAAAATATAAATTAAAATTGATGTAACATTATAACTAACGTTTCATAATGTTTCCAAGCAATAACTTGGTTTGAAATAAAAGTATGTGGTATTCGTACACACTACCCATACATACGAAGAAAAAAGAAAGTGAAGATGATTTTAGTCATACATGATTTGACTTCACTTCAGCCATTTTCAATTTCTTCCACACCCTTCTATGGAGTTATTTCTCCCTTATTATTAACAATGCGTAGACTAGACACAAATTTGTATCATGTATTCTACATTTCTACTACTTTGGATGATCTAATAATGGTCGAAAAATCTTATTAGAATTAGTTCTAGTATCATATTAGTAATGGATTTAAGTTTAACTTAACCTCATAAAACCGTTTCAATGAAAAAAGGTTTGCATCATTATATAAATCTTAATTTGGTATTATTTCTAATCAATGTGAGATCTCCACCCCACATTATAAAAATATGAAACTTTTCATTCTACCATAAAGTACAAATATGAGTTTGTTTCAATAATTTTTTTAAAATTATAATAATCTATGTACAAGTTAAGAATATAGATTTAGAGAAGTTGTATATAATGTCTTTTTATAAATAAAATAGTTCATTTTCTTTTTATTTTTCTCTTAAAATTACTTATTAAAAGAATTTGTTCTAATATATCTTATATTTCAAATATTATTCTAGTAGTAATTAATTTTTATGATTCACGTTGAAAGAATTTGTCTAAACATATCCTATGTTTTGAATTTTGATTCTATTAATTATTAAATTTTATATTTTTGACAAATTAATAAATAAAAAGTTAACTATATTTGTAGTCCTAAAAAATTTTACGTGATCAGATCCTACATGAATGAATAAAATTATGTGCTTTTATCTTCTTCTATTTTTATGAATTTTATATATCTTTCTTATATGACGATTTCCTATGTTATTACGCAATGAATTTTTTTTTTATTATTATTATTATAATAGACTTTCACATCTTGAAAAATATATTACTTATGAATAATTTTTTTATTTATTAGTTAAAAAATTTAATTATTTATCGACATTGTAGAAAGATTTTTTATATTATAATTACTGTTGCGCAACACTGAGTTTCTAAGGATCAACTATGTGATCAGCAAAACTAGTTTTTTTTTTTTCCTTTATAAGAATACATTTTTTTTGTAAGTTATAAATAATTAGAATGGTGTCACTTTTTGTTGGTGCATATTGTTTTCGAATAACATGTATTGGGCCGAGAATATTTTAGGGCCCAGCCCATAACTTTTGAACAGTGGTTTAACAAGACAACTTTTGCTTCCTGCACCCTACTTTTGAAAGATAATAATAATATACGTTATATTTCAATTTGCCGCATCTTACCCATTTTAAAACTAAAAACTATTCACACATTTTTATTCATATTAATAACTATTAAATATAAGATAAACATAACTATAATTTAATATTAATTATACTTATTATTCTAAAAATAAATCAAACATACAACTATTCATAAAAACTTTTTAACAATCCATTATCATTTATAAAAACTTATAATAATAACTTAGGAATTGCAATAGTATTCTAATAAGCAGAAATAAACTTTAATAAATATAACACAACAGGTACACTTATTCAGTTCTTCAATGTGATATCATATCATAGCAAATTCAATAGTTTTCTTCCCATCATGAGGCTTGCTGAAGAAATACTTGAAATAGTCTGAGTATAAAAGCTTTTTATAGTTTGGTTCTTCACCATTTTCCAAGACTTCTGAGAAAGGAACAAGAACAGCATCAGGTGCAGGGTTGACAAATATTGGAATGGAGATTCTGGTCTTCCTATTATTTGCAACCACTCTATGCTCTATGCTTTTGTATCTTCCATTGCTCATTATCTGTAGCACATCCCCAATGTTGATTACTAATGCTCCTTCAACAGGAGGAACATAGATCCAACTCTCTCCATCATCATTGCCTCTAACATAAAGCCCTCCAATCTCATCTTGCAGAAGGACAGTAATTGATGATATGTCAGAATGAGGGGCTACCCCTGCTACAACTTCAGGGTCAGGGCAAGCTGGGTAGTAATTGAAAGACAATATGGTTGCATCCATTAAACCCTGTTCTCTTCCTTTCTCTAACTCCTCCACATTCAGTTTCCTAAGAAGCACCTTTAGCAATTTTCTAATTAAAACTTCAGAATGTTTCATATATTCCACTGCTTGATCCCTACATGAAAAGCACTCAATGAACCACTTTAAACATCAATTAATCACATAGTCTTGAGAAAATACAAACACTAATATCATGATAAAGGACCAAAGAAAAAGTACATAATTATAACTGCACATAACTTCTCTTCTCTCTTGTGCTCTCTCATGAACTTCATGATGGATTTATATTATGTCTGACATACCAAACTTTTTTCCCACAATAAGCACATAATTACAGTCTCATAATATATAGGTTTGAGACTACCCCTCATGATTCAAGAAAAAAAATCATTTTTCTGTTATTGCACATTCCTTTCTGTTGCCTAGAACATTGCTTAAAAACAAAAATTAAAAGTGAATTTCTTCTTATTATCCTGTATTCCTTGAAATAACATACCTTTCCAATGTATGAATTGAAGTTAAATATTATAAATGTTTACTATTAAAGCATTTTATTACAACAACAATAGTCTTATCTTGCATGAACTAAAGCTCAAATTCCCCCAAAGACAAGGATTGCTAGAAGCATACTCTTTAACAAATTCTTAAAATTTATTGAAAACTATAAAATCACCAGTGAGTTCATAAAAAGATCAAGAAGTTTTGTATAAACTTCAATGAATTTGAATCAATAGTACTAATTGTGTTTCATAGTGCTTTAGCATTTCTCAACCAAATCATAGGTGATAAGAACTACCACTTACTTGCATATAGCAGGCCAATGTGCATGAATTTTTTCCTCTGAGGCATACACAAGTTGCAGAAAATCTTTCCATTCCAAAACCGACTCAGCATTGGGGCTAAAACTAGTGCCCAATCGGACAACTTCAGGGGGTGAGTTCTCTTTGAGATACTTCTTTTCCTCTGCTGGCAATTCAAAGAATCTGTGCACAACAGCCTTGAGATCATCAATAACCTTAAAGGGTATCCCATGGTTCACGACTTGGAAGAAGCCCCACTTGATTGCAGCATCAAAAATGGAATTTTGGACATCTGGGTCTTCCCAGTTTGTGAAATCAATGATGGGTATTGATTCCTGAGGGACAATTTTGGTGTGATCTAATCTAGCTTGGAGAGGTTGAATGTATTGGGGAAGAACAGTTGGGAGGTTCAGATCAGATAGACCCTTTACTCCATTGGCTTGGTTCACCAAGAAATCAATGAGATTGGAGGGAGTGGAAGACATGGGAAAGTAAGATTAGAGAAAGAGATAACGTTTGGGATTTAAGAACACTTGAGAATAAGATAAGCCTGTTGTAAGAGTAGATTAACCCCTTCTAATGCTTGGGTGTATAGTGCATGAATGTATCAAATTTGTAGTTGAATTCAAGTTAAAATTGAAATCCTAAAATTCCACGAGAGAAATCATTTTAAGGATTTGAATTGAAAGGGACACCATTGTTTTCCTCGTAATTGTGCAACCGTTTCTTCATCTATAGATTTTACTAGTCAAATTCAAAGTTTTTTTTGTACAAAATCCACGGAGAATATTATCAGTTGGACTATGGATTCACCCAGAGCATTGTTTTTGTTAGATATAAATCAAACTTGGAAAATCTGCATTTTCCACCATATTCTACTGAAATTAGTTTTACTTAGATAAAGATTCAATGATAATTTAATAGATTACGGCCGTTTTAATCATGAATTATTTATTATACTGGTTAAACAAATTATCATCAATCATAAAAAAATATATATTAATCTTCATAAATTTGAATGTGGTTAAACAAAAGTCTTCTTTTGCAACATTTGATATGGCAAAAAGTTACAACCTCATATTTTGTTTGGTTGAAAATATAATTGAATTTTTGTTATATTAAAATATAACATCAATCTTTTATTCAAATTTCAAGTTTCAATATAGTTTTTAAATTTAAAAAGTTCCACTTGGGCCAACTAAACCTTTTCTCTTTTTTTCTTCTTTTTTTTTTAATCAAATTGATTCTTTTGTTTTTGCCCTAATTCAATTAATTTGGTCACAAACTATTAAAATGAAATTTTATTTTGACCTTGAAAGCCTCATACACAACTTTCATACATAGCTTAACTCAGTACTACAAAGAAAAGGCAACATTTTATTATGAAGGTCATAGAAAAGCTAAAGAAGAACAAGTTGCTCTATGTAAGAGATTCAAAAGGGTGTCTGAATTGTTGCAGAACCTTCTTCCAAGAAGGCCTGGTGCTGATATCATCCCACCAAGAACTCACATGCTTCCTTTCTCTGACCAAATACCCTTTTTTCATTTGATTCATGAGATAATAAGTAAATGGGAGATGGCTAAGGTCTGCAAGACTGAAGAAATCCCCTGCCAAATACTTTGTCTGTGATAGCCTCTCCTCATAAATGTCAAGCACTTTTCTCAGCTTTTCTTCATCCTCTTCAATGGCCTTTAGGTTTGTTGGTTCTTCTCCATACAATGGTGGAACCATAATATTCACCACCAAGTTGTAGATTGGTGGGTTAAAGTTATGAGCTTCAACTTCAAGCCATTGCTCCACAAGACCTCTCTCTTCTATTGTCTTCCCCAATAAATCAGTTCCTTGATTCTTGTACTTTTCTGCAAAGTACCTAACTATTGCCCTTGATTCTGCATAATCATGATCATAAGTAATTTTTACACCAGAAAACTTTAAGATTTTAACTTTTGTAACTATAAAAATTGAATTTTTATTAGTGTATTGGTGTATTGGTGTATGTTGATACAATATTAAGATATATTTTAAAAAAATTATAAATTTCTAGAATAAATACCTTCAAATAAAGTTTTATAGACTAAAAGTGTTGATTTTATATTTTAGAGGGATTGCAATTTACAACTAAAATTATTTTACGGAAAGTAGAACTAGAATCATTTTGTAGAAAATAAAATCAATAACTTTAAATCTTCGAGAGAATTTTATGTAAAAATTACATGTGAAACATCTTAATAAAATAATGATAGTCAATTAAATTGACTTCATATATTAAAATATTAGATAAATAAAAGAAAAAAAAGTAGGTCCAAACCACACTCATTTTTCATAAAGATAAAATAAAAACACAATGTTTTTTAGGAATTAAAAACATTTTTAAAAAATTAAAGAAATCAATAAAATGTGGAAATAAGTAAAAAGGGGCTCACCATAAATTGTATAATCACCATCTTGAACAACAGGAAACAATCCAAAGGGCTGCAAATTAGAAGCAACACACATTATTTATTTATTTATTTTCTTCAATTATAAAGTAAAACTAGGTCAGATTGAAAAAAAGATACAATTAATTTTTATCAAATATATAAAAAAAAATGTACCTCTTTTATCTTCTAATCCTTGATTGAAAACTTCATTTTCTGTTTTCATTTCTGCTTTGACTTTTAATCAAAGCAATTGAACTTTGTTTTGAAAATATGTAGAAAAAACAGATAAAAATTATTAGATGTGATTTTAGTTCCTTTAAAATATTCAAAATTTGGTTTTAATCTCTAAGAATTTTTATTCTTCTATTTTTGAAATACATCACTTTTAATCAATCAAAATAGGTTAGTTTAGTGGTGTTTTATGGAGGGGAGATTGGTTTAAACAAAAGTTGGAGGAAAAAATTATGTATTAAAAAAATAAACAGACAAAGAAAAGGACAAACAGTTTAAAGGAATCATAACTAAAAACATGTCTCACACAAAAGAAATATTGTCAATATCTACTATACAATATGAAAAAGAAAAACCAGATTGAAAATAAAAACTCAGAACATTCTCTGATACTAAATTGGACCAAAAATCACATATATGATATAGTAAACACATATGCTGAAGTATAATAGAATGAAAGCAAGATCTGAGATATGTTACTGTTGAGGGTGAAGTGGAATTAAACCTAAAAAATGATGAAGAAAGAAGGAAATGAACCTGCAACTTGAGATACTCAGGTTGCTTGTGCTCTCTCTTGAAGCCATCAACATGCACTGTTTCAAACTCAACTTCCTTCTCAATCAGACACACCAATACCCTCTTAGTGGTAGCATAGTCTGGGCCATAGACCTTCACCACCATTGTAATATGCAGAATGAAGCAATATCAGAGGATATTTGGTCAAGAATCAAGGTTAACCTTGTTGCTTCTTATATAGTACCAACCTGAACAAGAAGCTATAAAGTTTTAGAACAGATTCATGAATAAAAAAGTCAACTCATTTATGGAAAAATCCTTGGGGTGAGCAAAATATTAATATCATTAAATACATTATTTATTAATATTTTTTAAATGATATAATTAAATTTAATGCTATGGTATCCTATTTAATAAATACAATAAATAATGCAATTTATTTTTAAATGAGTGGTATGTTATTTTCTATTTATAAGTCCTAATTATCTAATTCATTACAATTAAGGTAGGTAATTAATTTTTTTAATAATAATAAATTTTTCATAAATTTATATTTGTTGCCTTAAAATTACTTTATTATTTATTATTCTTGTTTCTCTTTTAAGGATATATTTGAAAAAATTGGACAAAAATCTGATTTTAGTACAAATATGTTAAGCTAAGTTATTAAATTATTAATGTTTAATAAAATTATTTATTAAAGCAGTTGATAAATACAAAATAATATAAACAGATTATTAATACCGTGTTTTATATAAATTTTAGTTTATTGATAAACAAATATTTTAGTGTTTATAATTTGAGCTTTAAATTAAATTTAAAAATCTTTTATTTACAGATTTCATTTTAATTATATCAAACAAAAATCTGTCAAAAATAAAATAAGTAATATATAATTAAGAATAGTGCCTTCATGAGTTTTCCGGAAAGCTACAATAATTAACTAGGTTTTGCGAATTAAATATTTAATAATATTTTTGAATATTTATTCAGAAGATATTAAATAAAAACTTATACTATTTCATAGTGGTACATTACTCCCTCCGTTTTATTCATCGTTTTTTTTTAAATTAATAAATATAATAATTATTTTTTATTTTAATAAATTTATAATATTTTTTATTTTTATCATTTTCATTTTAATCTCACAAAATATATATATATATATAAATTAATTAAAATTTAGATGAAGGATATCAATATACAATAATAACATTATTTATTTATGAAATATTTTTTTTAGAGATTTTCTTTATAAAAAAATATTAATTATTTATTAAATAATTTTTACATGTTTATATTTATAAAAAAATTTCGTAAAATTTTTTTTTATTTATAAGAAATTTTTTATAAATTTTTTGTGAAAAATAATAAAAAATAAATTTTTACTAATTTTTATAGGAAAATTTATATTTTTAATTAATTTTAAGTATTACTTATTTGATTTAGGAAAAATATAAATATTTTTTTTGTAAATAATAAAAAATAATTAATGTTATATTAAATTTTGAAAATAAAAATTAAATAAAAATAGAGAAAGTTTTATATATTATCTTATAAAAAATATTCCTTTTATATATCACATTTTAAATTTCAAAATAGTCTTAATTATTTTTTATCAATTAAACTCTTGCATTTACGATTAAGGAATATGATTTAAATTAATAAATAGAAGAGATAAAGATATATAAAAAAATTAATATACATTTTTAATATAGCCCACAACATTTATTATATTATTTAATATTAGCAATGAGAAAAATCATATCAGATAAAAAAGGAAAAAAAAGGAATCTGTCTTCAAACTTCATTGTTTTTGTTTTTGTTAATATTTTGAGCACTCCAAGAAATGTACATTAATTGAGGTGATTTTTTGATTCATTGAACCTGGCTGTTGTTTTGTTGAGGTTGAAACTATAAGAAGCAACAAGGTTAACCTTTATTCTTAACCAAATATCCTCTAATATTGCTTCATTCTGCATATTGCAATGGTGGTGAAGGTGTATGGTCCAGACTGTGCTAACCCTAAGAGGGTCTTAGCGTGTCTGATTGAGAAAGAAGTTGAGTTTGAAACAGTGAATGTTGATGCCTTTAAGGGAGACCACAAGAAGCCTGAATACCTTAAGTTGCAGGTTCATTTCCTTCTTTCTTCATGCATTTTAAGTTTCCATATGTTCATCCCTTAACAATAACATATCCGACATGTTACTTTCTGTCAATTCTATTTTCTAACTATTTTTTAAATTATACTTAAAATATTTAACTATAGATGTGATTATATATTTTCAAAAATTTTGAAGTTCTAAAATTTTTGTATGTAATCCATGTTTTACTCGAGTTATCATTTGCTCTCTCAATAATAAAATATATGATTAACATAAAAACAACAAATTTATAAAATTAATGAATATTTTAATTATTAAATGTAATTACTAATCTCAAATATAAATTTACATAAGATTTTACATATTTCAGTAAGATAAATGATTTTCGGAAAATTGTATAATTTTTTATATCTAAAACTAATATTTGATGTATATTTAAGGATTACATGTTTTCTTAGTAGTTAATTTTCTGAGTTTTTTTTCACTTTAGGATCATGTACAATTTTTCACAATCAATACCACATCAAGGTAGCTTCAACCTATAGGCCAATAGGAATAATTGGTAGGCCTTCATTGACTTTCATCACATGACATCTTAGTGTATATAATTTAGAATATCATTAAAGTCTGAATACCCCATAACATATTCCTAAATTCATACACATTAAATTATCAATTTCAATGTTGTCCAAATATATATTATAATATCCTCTTAATAGGAGTCACACATGCCTCAATATCATCTCATAATCATCATTCATATTCTCATACAATTCTCAATCACATATGTCATGATACTTGAAATTTAAACTGAATTCTCTTTTCCATAATAGAGAAAATCCGCTTAGTGCACAACTAATATGCTTAGCAGATAGTACCTGATATTAGTAGTTCCAAACTGAGACTAATTTCGTTGAGCGCAAACCCAACCCACTCAACGAAAGTCATATCCACTTAGGGGATTATACACCTGAGAACACTATAATCACCGGAGCAAATCTGCTAAGCAGATTATGTAGAAAGGTCAAATTCACATCCTTGATCTCAATTAGCAACTTTTAATCAAGTTTATACTTCTTATGAGTCTAAAATAAGTTTTTAATACTCCTGTTTAACAAAATACTTGGGTTTAAGAATGTAAATTATCTTTCCACACACTCATTTCATTCACAAATGTTAATAAAACACACAATCAAACTAACCTAGAATTAAACTTTCTTCAATGTAAAAGCATCAAACCAATGTCAATCCATAAATTCATACCATCAAATGTCAACTAAGCAAAATCAATATTTCATACAAGAATTTAATCATTTTAACATTCAAGCTACACATCCAACAAGCAAGCATACCCTACACATCTCTAATCAAAATCAAACTCCACAAGGACCTTCATCATCCAAGTGACCAAATCATTCTCCTATTCTGAAAGTTTCTATCATGTGGTCCTATGAAAGCTTAACAACCAAACTAGCTTCCCTTACATGATTGTTGCTTTAAGTACCCTTTTTACTTTCAATTAGAGTTGAGTTCTGGGTGCTCTAACTTGTTTTAGGAGTACCTGATCATCAAACCAAACACACCATTATGGACCTAAGCTAGCGTACATTCATATTGATGAGAACAATCCTACATGCAAGAAACTTAAGGGGTACATGCAACCCATTCAAGATTAGTCTCTAAAGACAATTTAGAGCACTGAAAACTTAGGTTGAAAGTGTTTTTCTCCTCAAGATGCTCAGATTTGGAAAAGGGTAACAAATGGGTGAAAGATCTTAGAAAGAAGGTAGAAATTTTAGAAGGAAAAATTTTAGAGAGATTGTGATTTTAGAATAATAATAAAAGAAATGTATGAGTTTTTATTTATATATTTTTAAAACTTAACTAAATAATTTTCATCTTATTAGAATGAGACTTTAAGCCTAACTTAACCCCACAAAACATGCTCAATGAAGTGAGGTTTGTACTAATTTTATATACATTAATTTGGTCTTATCTCTAGTCGATATGTGATTTCTAACACACCCCATTCACATCTAGACGTCTCAACTCGAACATGGGCCTACAAATGGGTGGTATAACAACAACCTGATAGCAGGTGACCCAATAGGGCTAACAAACTCGTTAGGATAAGTTCTGATACCATATTAGAAGTAGACTTTAAACCTAACTCAACCTTACAAAACTGGCTCAATGAGGATTTTTGCACCCACTTTATATACATTATTTTGGTCTTTTGTTGGAGATAAGGCCAAATTATATATATTAAGTATGTACAAACCTCACTTCATATGAGCCAGTTTTGTGAGGATGAGTTAGACTTAAAGTTCACTTCTAATATGGTATCACAGCCTATCCTAGCAAAGTTGTTGGATTTATTGGGTTACATTATCGGACCACCCATAAATTTTTATTCCCACATTCGAGTTTGGGGAGTCTCTACGTGAGGAGAGAGTGTTAAAGATCTCACTTACCTAAAAATAAAACCAAATTAAAATATATTAAGTGAGTACAAACTCTACTTCATAACCTAATTTTGTAAAATAAATTAGATTTAAATTTCACTTCTAATACATTTTTTTCTTAATTAAAAATTTTCATATAAGATGAATTAATTACTACTTACCTCCTTATATTTTGATATTGTATGTGATTTTAGATCAATTTATTATAAGAAAATATTTTTGAATTTTTATTTTTAATTATTTTATTTTCAATCTGTTCTTCTGTGTACAGAATATATGGAAAATATTTATTTTGTAAGATATATTGACCTTTTCTTTGTCTGTTTATCTTTGAAATACATTTCTCTTTGTCCTCCAAGTGTTATTTAAACCAATTCCCCCTCTGTAAAACACTACTAAACTAAATTATTTCGAAGGATTGAAAGTGATGTATTTAAAAAATAGAAGAATAAATAGACAACAATTTTAGAGAGATTAAATCCAAATTTTGAATATTTTAAAGGAACTCTAATCATTTTTTTCATCAGTTTTTTCTACAAATTTTAAAAATAAAGTGACAATTTCTTTAATTAAAAGTAAAAACAGAGATGTAAACAAAAAATGAATTTTTCAATACAATTTGGTTTTGGAAAAGAAAAAAGGTATATTTTTTATATATTAGATAAAAACTATAATACATTTTTTTTCTATGTGACCATTTTTACTTTATAATTGGAGAAAAAAATTTAATATAACAGAAGGTTTTGTTCTGGTTTGGAAAGAGTCAAACAAAATCTGAGACGCCAACCAAATTTGAAGAAGTCTTAACAACAACATCAATCCATTCAATTAGGAAAAAGAAAATAGAGAGAAAAAAAAAGACAAGTCGATCAAACTTATTCAAAGGATGTAAAATATATTGTTTTGAAAAAGTAACATAAAAAAGGGATGAATTAAATGGATGAGATTTTAAAGTCTACAAATGAATAAAATAAATTAGAGGAATTGAATATTGAAATATTTTTTATAAAATTTTTTTTAAAATTAATTATTTATTAAATATTTTTTATATATTTATTTTTATGAAAATTTTTTATAAATTTATTTTAAAAAAAATTTTATAAATTTATTTATGAGAATTTTTTTATAAAAAAAATTTTTATGAATTTATTTGTGAAAAATTTTTCATAAATTTTTTGTAAAAAATAATTTTTTATTAACTTTTTTATCTATAAATTTATTGTAATAAAAAATTTGATAAATTTATAAAATAAAATTATATTTTTTATTAATTTTAAATATTATTCATAAATTTATTTTATAAAAAATAATATTTTTTTATAATAATTAATAAATAAAAATGACATTTATACAAGTGAAAGATCATGAAATTTTTTATGTAGCATGATTAAGAAAAAAAAAGTTTTATTTTATTTTATTTTATTTTGTTATTATATATATATATATATGGAATAATATGTAAAATTTAATTCAACTTCTTAATAAATTTTATATTGGAGAGAAAAATATATTAAGTTTAGAAAAAGTCAATGTAGCACATAGGACCTACTTAAAACAAGTGAATGACTTGTGTATGATAAATTTGTTATTGGAAATATTCTAATGGGATTATAGATGAGTTTAAAGTTCCTGGATATGTAAAAGATTGAGTTTTTTTATTGATCTTTTTGTCATTTTATTTCTATTTTTAATTGTTTATCATTTAATCATGAATCATTATAATAAGACATGAAATGACATTAAAGATTGAGTTTTTAGTTGTTTTTTAGTTTTGTTCCTTATAGAAATATAAGTTTTTCATCTTTATAATTTTGAGACTTAGTATTTAAATTATGTTGGATCAATGATAATCATTTAAATTAGATTATTTATGAATAATCAAAGTTTGGAATAAATTAATATATTTTTATGTATATAATGATTTTTTTAAATAATATTTTATGAAACTCTAATTTTCAAAGTGAATTTTTATTTGAAAATAATTGACCTATGAGCTAGACTTTGTCCATAAAATTTTTGTAAACATTTTAATCCTATATAAACTTCTTTTTATGTGGATTTTTGAGTCATGTGAACTCTTTTAATCTTAACCTAAGTACGGCATTGATAAATCTAGTACTACACCAAAAATATCTTACTAAATAGATTTTCTTATTTCAATATTGAAAAGAAGAAAAACAACATTAATTGAAGAATCATTCATGTTTTTTAAAAGATTTTCATAAGGCCATTCACCAATAGGCTCTTCCAAATAAAAATTATTGAACCACTACAAGTTTAACCAATAATTGACAAGATCCAAACTTATAAGATGTAAATATTATTATTTAAGAAGAGGAAAACATCCAAATCCAAAAACAAACTGCAGGTTCACATCTTGCACATAACATCATTTTTATTAGATCCCTCAACCATCATGGATTTAGGGGTAGAACTAATTAAGATCAAAGACAGGGTATTTGTATAGCTGAAGAACCTTCTTCCAAGATGGTCTGTTACTAATATCATCCCACCAAGCACTCACATGCTTCCTCTCTCTTACCAAATTCCCTCTCCCAGTTTGGTTCACCACATAATGACCAAATGGGAGGTGGCTAAGATCAGCAAGGCTGAAGAAGTCACCAGCCAAGTACTTGGTCTTTGACAACCTCTCCTCATAAACATCCAGCACCTTCTCAAGCTTTTTATCACTCTCTTCTATCACTTTTTGGTCTGAAGGAGCACCTGTTAATGGGGCAAACAGAACATTCATAACCAAGTTGTAGATTGGTGGGTGAAAGTTATGAGCTTCCACTTCAAGCCATTGTTCCACTAGCCCCCTTTCTTCTATTGTCTTTCCCCACAAATCAGTCCCTTGGTCTTTATACTTCTCTGCAAAGTATCTGATGATTGCACGAGATTCTACAACATTGGTTTAAAATCACTGTATTAGAATGAATATAGACTATGATACATTGGCAAAGAGCACAGGAAATGAATAAGGGGAAGTAAATATTCAGCATTTTAGATTATCCTACACTGGAAATTTCACACAACAAAAACCAAGTCATACTACCCTGTTAAGGTTTCTGTTTCCTATATGCATGATGCATCAAAGATCAAACCACACAACATATGGCTTTCAAAAACATCTAAAACACCAATTTCATGGAGTAACAGAATTATATCCTCCTATATCTCCTTTTAAAACGAAGGAATAGTAATTGAGAAAGGCAATAATGCAGAGCAAGAATGAACAATCCTAACCTCACAACTCAAACAACATGTCTGATAAAAAGTTTTAACTACCCACATAAATAAGGGCCACAACAGGTGAAGAACATCGAACAGAAAGATCAAAACTTGCAAAACCACCATTCCTTAACTATATGGTACAAGGCAAAAGGAAAAAAAATTGCAGAGAAGAATAAAGGGGTTTTGTGGTTTACCATAGAGAGTATAATCACCATCTTGAATAACAGGAAGTGATCCAAATGGCTGCAGATTTATTAGACACAAGAATAATTAAACATGACAGATAAAAGAGGCAAAATTACAAAAATCCTAAAACCAAGTGAAGCTGCAGCTTTTGTGGGTCAAAAACTAAGTAGTAAAAGAAAAATTGAACCTGCAGTTTAAGGAACTCGGGTTCCTTGTTCTCTCCCTTTAGGAGATCAACATCGACTGTTTCAAACTCAATTTCCTTCTCAATCAGACACACAAGCACCCTTTTCGGGGATCCATAAATTGGACCATACACCTTCACCACCATGTTTTGTCTAAATTTTGTTTATCTGTAGTTTGTTGTGTAGGTCAAGTTGTGCTTTTATACTGGGCGTTCATCGTATGGCCCCGCTAAAGGTAAGTTTTTTTGGATACTTTTCAATTCTTTAGAAAATGATTGAGTACAAATAGCATTTTGCTTTATTAGTGTTAGAATTCCTCTTGTCAGGCACTCATTATATTTTATTACTATATATCAAACAAATTAATTTTATCAATCACGAATTAATATAAAAATTAATATATTTTTCAAATATATCAGATTTATTTTTACTGTCATAGCCTTGTATAAAAAGTGTCAAATAACAACGTACCTATCATTCAAACAGGTTTCAATGTTGATTTAAAACAGTTGAACCCAAAACATTATGCAATTGTATGCAATGTTTATTTAAAACGTTTAAAATATAATATTCATTCTTTCTGTTTCAACAGGAAAGTTGATTGTGAATTTGGATGCAACAAAAGAAGTTTACTAACTCCACTTTACATAAAAAAGAAAAGTAAAAGTAAGAATAACTCTTAATTTACTATAGAACAAAGAAAGCAGAATTTATTTATCTTTCACTTTTCTTTTCTATTATGATGGCGTCTAGTACTATATTTATATAATTTTTTACCATTTTTTGTTTCACTGGGCATGGAACAACATAAAGTGTTTTTTCATGATAAATAGTGTAAGAAAAGAAAAAGAATAATAAGGTGCATGTCTAGTGTTACGTAAGGTATGACGCATGAAAAGAGGAGTTAATGTTGAGGTCCGTACTATCGGCTGCTGGTGGTATTCAAATCTAAATCTTCATCTTCATCTCACTGCTACCCTTTCTTTCTATCTTAGTACTGGAAATATAAAGAATAAAAGGAATAATTTTTTTCAGTATGTGTAAGTTTAAAAGTAAAAAAAAAATTATCTTCAAAAATAAGAAAAAAAAAATCACGTAAGTGACCATCAAGTAACTTTTTAAATACTCATAAGCCATTATGTTATTCATAATGGATTATGGTACTTTTTTTAAATAATTAAATTAATAATATTAAAATAATAAAGAATTATTAATAATAAATAAAATTATTCATAATATTATTAAAATAATATTTTTTTCTTATTATCGTTGTAATAAATAATTAATAAAATATTAAAAATTTAAATTTTATTAATAATAATAAAATTATTTCATTTTTTTCTATGAGTATTTTATTTTTTTCTTTTCATTTTTTTTTCACTTCTTTAAAATTCACCTTCCAATCCAATAGAAAAATACTATTACGTCAATATGGATTTTAAATTTAGCGGTATACATTTTTAAAAAGTATATATTTAAGAAATAATAATAAATTTAAAATATATGCCATTTGTTTCAATAATATATATATATATATATATATATATATATATAATCTACTTATAAGTATTATTAGAGATTTATTTTAATTTTCATTATTTATTTTTTTAATCTAATAATCTATATTATTAACTTATATTAATTATTAAATAATGAAAATTAATTTTTTTTTAAATGAATAGATATATATATATATATGTATATATATATATATAATATATATTATGAGATTTTCTTCTATAAATTTTACTTAACATAAAAATTTGTGAATAATGAATTTCTTCAAATTTCGATAGGGAGGGAATTTGTTTGCGCATGTTATTTAAGAAATTAAAATTCACAAAAAAAAAAACGCAAAAATTAAAAAAAAATGCAGAGAGATTTCCTATAAATTTTATTGTAAATAATATTCATAGGAGATTCCTACTAATTAAAATTCTTAGAAAACTTTTCTGTGAATTTTTTAATTCGTAAAAATTTTCTGTGAATTTTTTAATTCGTAAAAATTTTCTATGAATTTTTAATTTTGTCAATAAATTTGCATGTAATTTTTCTTGTGATCATATAAGTCTTTTTCTAATTTAATTTGTAAAAAATTTAGAGGAAATTTTATATAAATAATATATATATATATATATAATTTTTGTTTTCAAAATAATTTTATATATATTAAAAAAATAATTTATAAATTTATCTATAATTTTTTATTTGATTTATAAATATTAATAAAATAATTATTTGTTTGAAAACATAATTACTTCTTTTAAAAATAATATAAAAACTGACAACGTTTATTTTAAAATAAGTTTAATTCATATTAGTTTATTATAATGAATATAACTTAGTTAATTAATTTTAGTTAATAATTTAAGATAAAAATTAAAAAAAAAATAATCCTTCCTACTTTGAAATTGTGTTATTACTTAATAAAAAAATATAATTAATAAATTTAGTTTTCTAAGTAAATAGAAAATAAATTATAAAAATAAATATATAATAATGAAATATCTCTTCAATTTATTGTCTTGATTTCCATATTTTTTCATAATCTAATTATGTTAAATATCTAATAATTTAAAATATTATTTAATTATGTGGTTAATTCTTTTGATACTTTTAATTATATTAAATGTCTAATAATTTAAAGTATTAGTGAGAGTTTATCATATTTATATCTTAAAAATATTATACGTAAGGATGAATATCAACAAGTTTAATCAATACATAAATAATTTGTATTCAATATAATTTATAATTACACATACAATAATTTAGATTAATATTAAATAAATTTTCAACATTAACTCTCATTATTTTTTTTCTTTTTATACATTTTTACAATCTCATTTATCAATTTGAACCCTTAAACGTTATCAATCCCGTCACCCAAATGATGTTAGCCTTACGTTGATGTGGATAGTTTTTTATTGGGAATATGTTCCACGAATACAATATGTTTGCTCAACCCCTTTTTGACAAAAAGCATAGTTATTGATTCAGTAAAAAATGAAGTGTGAGATCTATGACAATTCTTAAGTACATTGTGTACATCAAGGTCTAGGCTACTCACCACCCTCCATTTTCTTAGGTTCTTCAAACTTTCTTAAACTATACTCTAATGTATTTTTGTAACTCATCCACACGAAAATCAAAGACTTTAAATGACATAAATCACTAATTTTTTTTTAAACTTCTCTACCTTTAGGTAGTTTCAAATTCTCATAATAGCATATTCTTCCAATAGTATTCTAAGTCATGTTTCACTTTTTCACTCAACTTAAAACTTCTTAATCACCCAAAATGTTTTCACAATCATCAATAATCAAAATACTTCAATATTTAAAGATTTCAACAATCAAATATTCATTTCAAATTAATAGAAAAGAAGATAAATGAACAAAAATCAACTCCTCTTATCTTAAATAAAGTTCTTACAAGTAGAAGATGAAAATAGTGGGCTTTAAAATGGTTTTTCCTTTACCAAGAGAAAAATAATAGAGTTCAAATTAATATCATTTTCAAAGAAATCAAATAAAAAAAATTTAGAAAATAAAGAAAAAAACACATAATTCCAAGATAGGACTAAAGGGATGAGTTAGAAGAATCTATATTTGATCAAGAAAATGGAGTAAAAATGAGGATAAGAGAAGAAGAACAAGATGAATTTAAGTTTTTCTTATTTGGTTGTCGAAAATGTGGGGGAGAAGAAAATGAGAATGAGAAAACATAATTTGATGAAGCTTTAGAAGAAATTTTTCTTTTCTAAAAAGCTTGGTAAATAAAGCTTACATAGTAAGCTTTCATTTTATTTATTTTTCTTATGGTTTAGCCCATTTACTTTTACTTTTCTCTTTTTTTTTTTGTAACACTTTGTAAAAAAATCCAAAAATAATTTGAATTTAAATTAAAATACTAATATAATTATATTTCTAACTCTATAAAATTAATAATGTTTATTAATATAAATTTTTTAAAATTTTTACACACATAAATATAATTTGTAATAAAATTAAAGATGTTACATAAAAAATGGTTAGATTTAAAATATCTAATAATCAAATAAATTATGTCTTAACGTTAACAAATAAGACTAAATTATGTGTTATTAATGTTTTAATTGTAATTATATTTTTATAATAACCTTAAGGACTTATAAAAATTGAATTAATAGTTTCAAAGTTTATAAGGTCGTCTAGTAATTTCTATTAGACACATCATTGAGTATTAAATGCATCATTAAGTATCAGACGCATTTGATCATAACATGTATATCTAGAATGATTCAAGCATTTAGAATTCAACTTGCATTTCAAAGTATCTCAATAACATGCAACTCCTAATTTAAGGGAAATTTTATGCTTTTATAAGCCATTTGAGAGTAAGTATTTGTCACATTGAAAAGTCCTTGATAATGTGATATAAGGCAAAAGAAAGACAATTTCTATAACCATTACAATCTTAAACATGACCATAGTGTTAGCTTGACCACTTTACACTTAGAGTAGAACTATTAACGCCCTCTCACCCAACTAACATACCTCTATATACTACGTGTGCTACTAACATCCTATCATGGACTCTCCACCACCTAATCTTATAGTCTATATGATCCGGTCAATTAGTAAAGTTTATGATCTCATTAAATCTACTCTAGCATAGTTCACCACACTAATTATAAAAATGTACCTCTCATAATATCACATGGCTTATTCTGGTCATCAATCCTAACGGCTTAGCCTGACCACACACCATCCATCATACAATTCATTTTGAACACCAACCCTAATGGCTCAACTTGGTCATATATCTCACAATTCAACCAAGAGTTCAACAATTCAATAGTATTGGCCAAGAGTTCAATAGCTCAATAGGTTTGCCAAAATCCTAACACCTTAATAGGTTGACCAAAAGTCTAACACCTTAACAGGTTAAATAAAAATCTAATACTTCAATAGATCGACCAAAAGCCAAATACCTCAATAAGTTGGCTAAAAGCCTAATACCAACAAGTTGATCGAATTAGCCAAGAATTCATAACTTAACATATGAATCAAGTCAAGTAGATCAATCAAAAGTTCACAACTTAACAAGTTCGTCATAAATCAAACAAGTCTACCACAAATCAACTAGGTTAGATAGATCAATGAAGAACTTAATAACTTAACCTCATCCACTACCAAATTCTTTTTCCACCATCAAACTCTCACATAAATGACAAAAATTATAATCAAAATAAATAAATAAGGATCTCAAAAAATAAAAATCACATAGAACATTCATTCATTCAACATATTCAATATTTCTCAAATATTTTTTCAAAACACCCAACATTATTCAATCATAGTTATTCATATGAACACACATATTCCCCACTTCATACTCATTCATTCTTTAATTTGAACAAATATTATTTTTGAATAATAATTTTTTTTACCTGAACATCCTTAATTAAAAATTCTCTTATAAAAGTCATCCTAAAAACAAAATGTAACTTAAATTTTTTAAAAATTTAAGTAACATCCCAATATAAAACTTAGTTTCATTTTCCTTAAAAAAAATCCCAACTCAAGAAAATATTAATAAAAATTAAACTATTTACTCATTCTCAAATTTGATCACATAAATTTTTTTTTTATCTTTTAGTTTGTTAATATTCTTAATCTAAAATCTAATAAAATCTCTTTAATATAATATTAGAGAGAATATAAAAAAAAATAGAAGATATAACTTACATAAAAAATATAATAATTTAATTATTTATTTTTAAAATTTTTAAAATTTTTAAAATTTTTAAAAGTAATTAAAATTTATTTTATTATATTTTTTACATTATTACTCCTCATAGGAAAAAAAATAGAAGGTTAGAAATTTCAAGGAACAATATGCAGAACTACACCAATTGCTTCTCCCCATCCCTGACTTAAATGAAATAAATTGTCTTTAAATTCCATTTCACCTTCCTATACACCAACCCCACTTACCCACCATAATCTGTACCTCCTACCCTTTCACAGGCCCACAAATTACTGGGAAAGTAATTGCAAATTTAAAAAAAAAAAAAAAAACACTTTCATATGCAATGCATTTAATGTTGATTCAATTTAATTGCTACTAAGTCATGTAGCTCTACCTTTTATGTCTATTTATTCAGATAAAGAGAATAGATTTAATTCGATTTATTTACCACAAAACATAGTAGAAAATTAAAAAGTGAGTTTATAGCAGCAGTATTCATTTTTACTTTTCTTTTTGTTTTATTTCTTTTTTAGAAAATGTCTTATACTGATTTTTCGTTTTGTACCAAAACAATCTCAAACTATAAGCTACACTTACTCATTCACACTTTCCACCATTTTACTTCTTACATCTAACTCTTTTTCTTCATTCTTAATATATTTTTATTTTCTATCTCACTTATATTTTATTGTGTTAAAATTCTTGCATTAATTAAAAATATAATTAAATTATATTGTATGATATAATTTATGAGTTTTATTCTACAAAATGTGAATCTTATTAAGTAATTCATATTTAATTTTACTCTAATAAAATAAATTTTAACAATTCTAAATAATTTATTATTTATATTTTTAATTTAAATTTAATCATTTACATAGTATATAATAATATTTACTAATATGATTTTTTTAAGAATTATTTAATGAAATAATTTTTAATATTGTTTAAATAAATAGGATTACTAATCAACCAACCTTGGGAAAAAACCACTTATACCTATATCTATCTATCTATATATATAATTCTAGAATTTCATTTATAGAATTTCATTAGAATTTCATTCATTTTTTCACCTTATTCTTATACATAGAAAATGAGACTAAATTTTTTTACTGCAATTGAAAATCATCATACTTTCTATTCACTAAATAAAAGTAATATAGTAATAAATTAGATTCAATAAAAGCTGTTTTATTGCACTCATAGAACTATTTGGGTTTAATTAATGTTTTAATAATGAATTATTTTTAAATATTAATAATTTCTAAAAAAATTTCTAAATATGGAAATATTCTAAGAATATGGTAAAATGTATAAAGATATTTTGACTAAGATATAATATATTTATTAAAATTAATGATATAATATGTACTAATTAACTATGTAACTTACATATGTATTAAACAATAGTATTATTTATTATATTTATTAAATATAACACTTTTATTTTCTTTGACTTATTTAAAATACTAATTACTATTTTGATTACTTAAGGATATTTCATTAATTGAGGTGATTTTTTTTATTCATTGAACCTGTCTTGAAACCTGGCTGTTCTTGAAACTATAAGAAGCAAGAAGGTTAACAACCTTTATTCCTAAACCAAATATCCTCTGATATTGCTTCATTCTGCATATTAGAATGGTGGTGAAGGTGTATGGTCCAGACTATGCTAACCCTAAGAGGGTCTTAGTGTGTCTGATTGAGAAAGAAGTTGAGTTTGAAACAGTCCATGTTGATACCTTTAAGGGAGACCACAAGAAGCCTGAATACCTCAAGTTGCAGGTTCATTTCCTTCTTTCTTCATGCATTTTAGGTTTAATTTCATTTCATCCCTCAACATTAACATATCTCACATCTTATATACTTGGACTCTATGATGATTGAACATTTGATACTAAATTATGTGTGTGATTTTAGAGGCACTTTAGTATGAGAAAATGTTCAGTTTTTTCATTTTTAATTATTTTATTTTCCAATTTTTTTAAAGTTTTGTACATGAAATAGTGATTTTTTTGGTGAAATATGTTTCTAGTTTTGTTTACTTAATTTATTTATTTTTTTCATTTTACATGCCCCTTTTTGAAATGCAACATTCTTTTTGTCCATAAAGTGTTATTATCTAAATCCTTATTTTCCCTCTTTATAAAACATTATGGAGGCTCAAAAGTGATGCATTTAAAAAAAAAACAGAAGGATAAGAAAAAGGAAAAATTGGTGAAACTAAAACTAAATTTTGAATAGTTTAGAGGAACTAAAATCATATTTTATATTTTTTTTATCTATTTGATGTTATAACTTTGTAATTTAAAAAAAAAAAACAAAAAAAAAAAAACAAAAAAAAAAAAACAATCTAATTTGAGTTTAGATTCTCTCTAATTGTTGAGCAATAGGTTATGATGATCTTAGAGAGACAAAAAAGCACATTTTCTTTTCATATTTGATAAAAATTAATTGTACTTTTTTTTTTCATATGACCATGTTTTACTGCTTTATAATTGGAGAGAAATTCAAATATGCCAGAAGGGTTTATTTCCCAATGACGATTTTAAATTTTTTCTTTTACTCAAATAAATTAAAATAAATTTCATATTGTACATCTATATTTCATTTCACATATCACATATGTTCATCTATACTATTATTAAAATATTTTTTTTTCTTATAGGATCTATATTGTATTTTAACAATAATATATAAGGAATTATTTTTAAAATATGAAATATATAAAAGATAGAAAACATTTTTAGAACTTTTTTAATTTATTAACCTTCAAAAACTAACTTTTTTGTTGTTTATATAATTTACAGCCATTTGGATTGATTCCTGTTGTTCAAGATGGTGACTATACCCTTTTTGGTTAGCCTCTTTACTTATTTCCACATTTTGTTTATTTTCAAATATATTTTATCTGATTTGATTCAAATATTTAATGTTAAGGATATAGAAATTTTTTGAAAATATTAAATGTTAATATTGTATCACATACACTGATGATTGTTATTGGAAGTGGTCTCTTAATGTTTCACCAATGACATAATATATTAACGTATGTCTGATAATAAGAAAATAAAATTGTAAGATAAAATTAAAGAACTTTTTATAGGAATTAAAACTAAAATCTAATTTTTTTTAGAAATAAAAAGCTTTAAACTTTATTTTACTTCATGAGTAATTTTGATGCATCTCTTAATTGTGTAGAATCTAGGGCAATAATGAGGTACTATTCAGAAAAGTACAAAAACCAAGGGACTGAGTTGTTGGGGAAGACAATAGAAGAGAGAGGTCTTGTGGAGCAATGGCTTGAAGTTGAAGCTCATAATTACAACCCACCAATCTACAACTTGGTCATGAATATTTTGATTTTCCCTTTATTAAAGGGTGAACCATCAGACCCAAAGGCCAATGAAGAGGATGAAGAAAAGCTGAGAAAAGTGCTTGACATTTATGAGGAGAGGCTATCACAGACAAAGTATTTGGCAGGGGATTTCTTCAGTCTTGCAGACCTTAGCCATCTCCCATTTACTTATTATCTCATGAATCAAATGAAAAAAGGGTATTTGGTCAGAGAAAGGAAGCATGTGAGTGCTTGGTGGGATGATATTAGCAACAGGCCTTCTTGGAAGAAGGTTCTGCAACTATACAAATGCCCTTTTTAATTGCTTAGCTAGAGAAACTACCCTGTTTTGGGGGGTTTCTATGACCTTGGGAATAAAATGTTTCACTTTCTTCATGTTAGTACTTGAGTAGATGATAGGAGTTTGGTATTAAGCTATGTATGAAACTTATGTAAGTGGTTTTCATGTTCAAACAAGTTTAAATTTTTCAAGTTACTAATATGAAATTTAACAAGGGTCTCATTCTGTTTTCACTTAACAAAAATTGCAAGATTTGAGATACCATTAAGATTTTTAAGTATCTAACTATAATTGCACTTGTATCAGATATATTACTATATATTTGGTATTGTTGGCTAAAGTATCAATCTAATTAAAATTGCAGCCAATATAGTGACTTTTTTCATATCTGCATTATTAAATGTTAAACTAAATTCATCTATAAAGTCTTTGATCATAGATAAGTTTAGAAGACAGGAAGAACAATGTGCTATGCTGAGTAATTCTCATTGAATGAGTGAATCACTTACAGCCAATGATCATACAGAAATTATTTGTATACAGATAACACCTAACCATACTTTGTATTATGGCTTATGGTTTATAACATGTAAATGCATGTCATAGAACAAATATTGAAAATGTGAAGGAAATATCAGTAAGAGCCATCCAATTTTGTCTCTAAAGTGTAAAAAAATTCCATTAAAGAATCAATAGAAGAAAAAAAAGAAACCAATAGTACAGGGTTTAGAGAATAGAATAAACATATCAATCCCCCTCCTAGTTTCAAAAGTCTCTTCTGAGATTTATGTTTTCTCAATTTCATCTCCCCACACTCCCCTGAATCCACAGAGATAATCAAGCTTAAGAGAATCTGAGACACCGAAGCTATAAAGGTCTCTTCAAATTAATTAATAAAACCCTAAAAGTGAAAATTTCAAACATATAAACCCTATCAATTGAAATTTTCAAATAAATAATGATTATAATAATCATGCACAGTCAATATAAAACAATTTTACAGTATAATTTAAATTGTCCACCAACAACACATCATCTTTGAATCTCATAAATAAAACCCCAAAAGTGAAAATTTCAAAAAAACAAAAACCCTGAAAGCGAAAATATCAAAAAGGGAATTCTCAGCCAAACCTCTTCCATTTCAAAAGTTTCAAGGACCAGGCAAGAAAAAAAAATCAAATAAAATCCATTTCTATTTGCAACAAACAAAAAAGACAACGGAAACCCTAAAAATCGCCAACTTCAATAGAGAGATTCAAGAGACACACTACCAAAACAGAATCAAAATCAGCATAAGGACTATTCAATTTAAAATTAAAAAAAAAAAAGAAGGAAAGATTGCGATAGATCTAGAACCTTCAGATTATCATCACGAGGCCGAAGGGTACATACATGCGGCGGCGCGTAGAGAGAGAGAGAGAAGGCGAGCAGCGAGGAGAGTGAGGAAGAAGATTCAGATTGAAAACTAAATATGAAACATCATCGAATGTCGAATGAAAACCCCTTTGTTTGTTTGTTTCAGGTTGCGTTTCAGCGTCCACATGTTTCTTCCTTCCTTCCATGGCGCCGCTTCAAGCACATTCTTCACTCCCTCTCTCCCACGCTTCGTTCTCGCAACAACCCTTCTTTCTTCTAACTCTTCTTCCCTACCCTTATTTATATATCCCTCTCTTTCTTCAGGTTCGTTTTTTAATTACAATCATGAATAAAAAATAAAATAAAATAAAATATGATTTTTTTAGTGAAAAAAATATAATGTATAATAATATTCTTCATATACTTTCATCACGATTTTTATTTTTTTAATTAGTATTCTTCAAGTAAAAATTAATAAAACTATTTATATGTATTTAATCAATTTTAGAATTATTTCTGAATATATTTTACTATGTCTTCCTAAAGACAAGTCCCATTGATAGAAAAAACAATGTGACTCAGATCAAATATTACAATAAATATGTCTAACTATATTTATATCTAATGAATATTAGTTAGCAATAAAATTAATATATATTTATATTGAATACTAATAGATATTACTAAAAATTGTGATTCCATGACAAGTGTGATTCTATCATGGAATTATTTTCATTTAACTATCTACTTGCGAAAATGTTTCGAATGAAAAATATTTATAATTTAGAAAAGAAAATCAATTTTTTTTCTTTTATTGTTCTAGTTCAAACATTAATTTTTTTTATATTATATTTTAAGGTCTTGCAGAAGTTGTTTAAAATATAAATAATATTTAAACTTTTATAAATGGAATAAATTATGTGCAATTATACAACCATATATAAGAATTAATGAGGGGTGAATTACAAAGTTAAATTAGACACTTAGCTTAATAATCTTAATATTAGATTAAATTTTGGCGTAAGTATTTAAATTTATGTGATATTATAAGTCTATAAAATTAAGATAAAAATTTTATTTAAGCAATTATCTGTTTTGATTCTTTTAATAAATTAAATTTACTTATAAATTAAAAATAATTAAAATTAAAAAAAATACTTTACAATTATTGTGAGAGCCCAATTTTGAGTAAATAGTTTATTTAATCCTAATCCTCCCATTTTTCACTCTTGCTTCTAGAAAACCCTAATTTTTTCTTCTCTCACATTTCTCTCAATTGTTTCAAAGAATTTTCTTTCAATTCTTATCTCTTTGAAAATCCGAGAACACCGGAGAGAAAGAGCGTGCAGAGTAGATATACTATATCCGAATAGAATTTCGTTTTGAGATCCTTTAAAGGTAAGGGAAACTAATTAAACAAAATTATTCATGATTTATTGGATTATTATGTGTGTTTTTGTGTTATTATGTGAGATTTATAAAAACTATATTGATTATTATATTTGAAAATGTAAATTGGGTTTCGCTCTGAGATTGCGACCCTATTTCGGCTTGATTGTATTTTGAATTTCGAAAAGTATTCTTCATGAAAGTTGTAGGTCTAGATGTTATCTAACTCCTGACTTTTATTTCACCTAAAAAGGATATGTATAACTCAAGATACAATTTTTTTTCGTAATTAAAGGTCAAGCTGTTTAGAAAAATATTCGCTTTGAAATTACAAACCTCTTTTGAGATATTTTGGTTACGAATTTGGGAAAGTTTCCTTCATAAAAATTTTAGCCCTAGATGTTAGCTAATGAATGGCTTTTATTTCACATAAAAATAATGTGTAAAACATAAGATATGAATTTTTGAGTGATTAAAGGTCATGCTGTGAGGATGAGCGAAACGTTTTCGAAAGTATTTTTACTTGAGTGAAAGTTTATTAATTTTGGATGATAATTCATCTTCTAATTTGTATTAAAAGAGTATATATATATATATATATATATATATATGTGTGTGTGTGTGTGTGTGTGTGAAATGTGATAAAAGGTTATAATTAAATTATTTAGTTATGTGATGTGCGATTTGGTGATGTATTATGATTGAAATTTGATTGTGAGATAATATTGGTGATAATGATGTGAATTTTGTTTTGTGAATTGTGATTAAGGTCATAAGGAATTGTGATGGCAAAGGTGCCAAGGAATTTGTTATGGCAGGAAGCCAATGTAAATAAAAATGACATTGATTGATGTTAATGAGATTGGTTTGATATGATTTTTGGATTGGTTGTGTGTTTTTGTGTGTAAGCCAGATAGTTACCACGGGGTACTATTTGGTATAGTTTTAGTATACATCTGAAAATCTAGAGATGAGATATCAGATGGGGTATCCAGACTTCTAATAGTATTCTATTCATGTAGACAGGAGTACCATGTGGTGAGAGGTCGATGGAGACTTCTACTGCATTTATCACTGGGTGGATTGAGCCATCAGTTCTTTGATATGTGTATGTAGGGGCTACCTTGATGTGTCGGTACCAGAAAAAGGGAATAGGCAGGGTAATACAAGGTGAAAAAGACTCTTAGGGTTCGTTTATGGTCCGGTAACCAAGGAAACATATTCAGGTGCTAGCCTCAGAGGTCAAGAATTCCATATAGTTTTCCGGAAGAATCTGTCTAAAATATTAGGTATTGTGAATGAGTGGGTGTGATGAATGCATGTGATGAATGTGTGTGATTGAGAACGACTATGATGGTTTGAATATTTGAATATATTTAGATAAATGATTGTGAGGATGAAATTATGAATTATATATTTTGATTGGTTTTGTTTACATTAGCTTACCCTTTCTGTTTGTGTTTGTGGTTTTGTTGATACTGCGGTGATCGTGTCGTTACAAGGGAGTAGATAGTAATGCAGGTGAAAACTAAAACAAAGTTTCAAGTTTTACCTAAAGGAGAATTAATTTTATGTTGATGAATAATTGTACGAAACTTTTGCAAAGACTTTATTTTTAAATAAAATTTTATGTATTTAGACGGTTCATGTTATATGATGTTTTGAAAATTATTAATAATATATTGGTAGATTTTTATTCTATGATAACAACAAAATAGGTATATTTTTTTATGTTACAATTATTGATTCCAATTTGTTCATTTTTATTACAATAAGTTTAAAAAATATATTTAAGATGATTTCTTCTTATTTAATTGAGAATACACTCTTTTATAAATAATAGTTCATAAACCTAAAATTTATTTAAACTTTTCTTATTCAAGTTGTACATTTAAAAATAAATCGTAATAAAAATAAGTGGAATTTTTTTAAAATAAGTTGAATGAAAGATATTTATATAACCATGTGAAAAATATAAAGTTTAAGTATTTTTTTTTCATAAAGAGTTGTACTTCATAATTTTTTTTTACATACTTTTATTCTTTTAAAAAATTTGAATTTAACAAAAAGGAGTAATTATTTAAATTGGATTGACTTATTTCTACTTAAATAATTTAGTAGATAATTTAATTGAATTCTACTTAATTATTTAATAGATTTATAGGCCGAACTCTATTCGATTACTTGAAAGGTAATTAACAGTTTTATTTGGTAACTTAGCGGGTAATTGGTCAAGTTCTACTTAAAAAGTCGATAACTCGATGGAGACTCCTGATCGAGCACTACTTAGCAACTCAGTAGGAACTCGACACTAGATAAGATGACTCATTTAGTGATAGATCAACCAAGTGTGGATAATTAATGTAAGAGATAAAAGACTTATCTTTTATATAAATGGATAAGGGTAATTAATGTAAGAGATAAGACGAAAAAAAAAACCCTTATTTATGACATCATTCAAACATTAAAAATAAACCCAAAAATATGGATATTCACTACCTATAAAAGGGGGAGGGTTGTGAAGGAAGAGGTAGTGGAGAGAACTAAAACGGAGCTCAGTTGAGTTCCTAGCTAAGCATAATTGAGCTTGAGTGTTAGACATATGATGAGGTTGTGTATTGGTTGACCAAGCTTGAGTATTGAAGAAGGGTCACCCAAGTAGAAGAGGAACCAAGTATGGGAGAGTTATGCTTTCAAATAATGATACACGACAAGCTCGACCAAGTACTCGATTGGTTTGGCAGAATACTTAGTTTGGTCTAACATAATATTGTAAGAGGGAATCATGTTTCAATTAATTATACCTAAAATCAATTTTTATTGACCGAGTTGTATCATGAGTCATACTAACTATGTTTCAAATAGTAATATTGGTCAAGTTTTGTAATTGGCTGAGCTTGGTTGTATAAGAGGTTGTGTTTTTTCAAATGATAATGCTCTAACCGAACTATGTGTTATTAACCTAGTTGTTTGTGTGTGTGGACAAGTTGTGTTGTTGGCAGAATTGTGTGTTATTGGCTGAGCTAAACTATTGTTGGCCGAGTTAAGTTATAAGGATTGGTGCCTAAAATCCATAGTGATTGTATCATTGTATGATTACATAGTACCCGAGGTGGTACAAGTATGGACTGAGTGTGGTGAACTATGCAACTATGAATTTCGATGATATCTCAAACTTTACTAATTGACCAGGTTATATAAACTATGGAATTAGGTGATGAGAAGTTGATGGGGGAATTTGGTGGTGCACCTAGTATACAAAGAGGTGTGTTAGGATGCGTGAGAGAGCGTCACTAATCTTACCTTATGTGTAGGGTGGTCAAGGTACATTCTAGTTATGTTTGACACAATGTCAATCATAACGTGACATAGTTGGTAGTCTTTGAATTCAGCATAACAATCCACCAATGATAATCATTTGTGATTGTATGATTGTATGAAGATGTACATAATATAGTAAATTATGCGACATAAACTACAAAATTAGTTGGTGAGAAATTAATGAGGGATGTTGGTATAGATGTATGCTAGGATGGGTGAGAGAGTGTCAACAATCTTATCTTATGTGTAGAGTGATCTAGTTGCACATTAATCATATTTGACATAGTGACTATCCCATTATAACACATAGGTGATAATATCTGAATTTACACATAATAATTAATAATATTGGTTTATTTTACATGATAACTATTTTAAATTTATTATGATTTAGATGTATGACTTAACTTATTTTTCTACCTATTAATGATCTATAATGATCATATTAAATTTTTTTTTTTACAAAATTTTTAAAAACCTTAATTTATATAAAATCAATTTATTAAAATTATTTTTTTTCATATTTTTCATAATTATTTAGTATTTTTCTTCAAAATTACATTAAAAAAAAATTAATTCAATAAATATCCAAATTTAGTTAGAAATAATATTTTTATATGTTATGTATAGAAATAAATTTACTTTATCATTATTATAAAGTTTAAATTATTGTTTTTATTGAATAATCTTTATTGATCATTAAGATACTTTGGTCATTTTTATGAATGTTTTTTAAAAAAATAAAAAAAATCTAAAATTATATATATATATATATATATATATATATATATAACATGATTCTAAGACTTTTTTTTTTTTACTTTTAAATATTATTTTAGTTACTTTTTTTTATATTAACCTTTTAAGTTAAAGGATGAAAGTAAAATTATTCATTTTACAATTTTGAAATTATTAATAAAAATAATAATTCAATAGAATTCAAAATTATGAATTGGACGAAAGAATTTAAAATTTTGAAATTTCTCATTTATTTTTTATTTATTTATTTATTTATTATTGTTTATTATTTAATTAGGAAAATAATTATGATTTATCTTTCAAAAAAAATGGTGTTACAATCAAACTCAATTCGTTTGATCACAATTCAGTTCATGATTAAAAAGTTTTCTAAATTATGATTAATAAGATTTTATTTTAATCCACCCACTATCTCTAGAATGTTCGCTATTTTATCATTTAGTTATGTTTGTTGAAATCATGTTATATAAGAACCATACTAAAATGGCGATGACCATTTACATTATTTATTTATCCTTCTCATTAAATTTCTCCTTTATTTATTTATACACAAACAATTCATTTAAATTAACATGATCAAAGTATAAGCATTCAGGATCCCAAGAGCACCTGTCCGAAAATTCAGTTCATGTAAATCTCAACGTTGAACTACTTCAATTTTTAACCAAAAAAAGTTCATCACTAACTCCCAATAGCCATTATTTTACGCAATAATTTCCATTACCTATATACAATACAAGCTTGTGACATACAGCTTGATAGTTCTATATTACCACAAAATTTGAATAATCCACTGTTTGTTCCAACCTATCAGCATGTTGAACGAGGTGGATTCAGACCTAGTTTCCACAAATGCCACAATACCTCTTTAAATCAGACAAAAAGAGCAGATATGGACAATAGACACATCAGAATGACACCACGGACTGTGGACGAGTTGAAGATTGCAGCTGTGATAGTGCAGTATCACTTTCTTCATTCTCATCAAAAGGAATTGATTTTCCACATGCATCCTTCCTGTGAATCAAAACAAACAAGAAATTGGAAGGATGCTATAAATCATAATTAATTATTGAAAAGGAAATAACAAGGAGACAAAAAATTACTCATGCTCATGCAAGTGAATATAGTTCAAGCAAAATGCAAACTTAAATAGGAATGCATACCTTTGAGAGATGACACTCTCCTCAGATAATGCCTTTTCCAACCTCTCTTCAAATGGCGTTGCATGCCAATTCACTTTCTGATCCTGAAAAAACAATCAGCAAAAATTACATGCATATGCAATATAGAGAGAATCAAAGGATTCACATAGGAAATAATGATTACAAGTCATACTTCTTTATACTTATTGGTTGAATTTGGTATCCCGTTACCATCCCACCACTTAGGAGGAGGAACTTGAGAATCCTCATCCTCGTTCCAGTGAGCTGCAACCATCCCAATGATAGGCCTATCGACAGGTGCTTTCCGGACATTATTATAAGCAATCTGCATTCTCCTGTTTCTCTCCTCCAGAATGACAGCTGCAGGCTTCAACCAGGACGATAAGCTTTCCTCCACCTTACATTCATCTTCACAAGAAATTTTCTTTAACCCTTTATCAGGTGTTGAAGTTGTAATTTCAGATCGCTCAACTGATTGACTCAGCATCCATGAATCTTGGGTATGACCATCTTCCTCAAGTATCTTCTGAGAGCCATCATCATCAGGGTTGTTAATTGGATACACAAACTGGGACTTAACTCGAGGCCTAAAATTTGGCAAGTCTTCTTTTGTTGTAGGGTAAACAGTTCCAGGAGTTTGCATCTCGTCGGATAGCTTCATTGGGGTAGGATATGGTGATGGTTTACATGCACTCTCATTGTTTGGGGAATCTGTTTTCCTCATATGCCGTCCGCCATAATCAGACAAGTCACAGGATGATAAATCAGCATCACATTCAAAACGTACAGACTTGTTCCTCTTAGTGTATGTGGTTGATAGCCAAGGTGAAACAGAAGCTGTATTGTCATTCTTATCCAAACTGTGAAGATTCCCCGTCCTAATTCCTTCCTTAGAATCAAGAGAGGCACACTGAGTGCTTTGTGCATTGGAGATACAGCTGCAAATTAAAAGAAATTAACATACAGTAAGGTTCTATGTAATTTTCAGGCCTGACCACAACTTGTGTACATGCAGTGAAAATCTCACAAAAAAAATCGATGAAAGAAATCTAAGAAAAACTGAGAGTCAATTTCATCATATTTTGTAGCAACTCTTTTAATGATTTTTTTTTTCTAATACCATTTAATAATAATGGCCAGCAGCCATTTGGTGGCCTTCCCATTGTTCTAAGAGTAAGGAACAGAATCTCCACCTCCCATGAAATTGACTAAAATGTTACTTGCTCACACCCATAATACAACATTCCCATTAAAAAAATCTAAAAGGGAGAAAATGAGAATCAATTTCATCATTTTTTGAGAGACCCTTATTAACCAACAAATTTTTTTATATGTTTTAATGGTTATGAGCTGCAGCTGTTTCCCATTGTCCTAGGAGTAAGGAACAGAATATCCACTTCCTATGACACGACTAAAACATTACTTGCTCAAGTTCATTATTATTCAATATTAGCATGAAAAAGATTTAACACAAAGAGATGAATAACCTGCTAGGTGTTTCCTCAAAATAATCAGTTCTCTTCTCCCCTTCCTCGCAACATTTTACAGGAGTTGAGGAATTGAAAGGTTGACTCTCAAGGTGGACTTTCTCAAAAGGGATCCTAGCCAAAGTACTGCCAGCTTTGAGAAACTTGGCCTGCAGAACAAGTTGATCCAATCATATAAACAAATTTTACAAAGCATGTATAAGCTTGCACCTATCTAATATACAAATCAACAACTTAACGAAATATAAAAGTAACTTAAAGCTTCAGAAAGTGTATTTCAAAAATCTTGTATCATGAAAACAGTCGACCCAAAATAAACAAAATTTAACTTGTAAGAATTCAGAAAACAAATTTACAGTAAAATTCTATCAAGACTATTATTTTTCCACCAGCAAGCCATCGTTCATCTTAGATGATCTAGTTGCTAATATTACAAAGATTTAAGAGCCTGAAACTGCATATATTAGCATGCATATCAAGGGGATAACTAGATATATGGTTCACATAACTTATCAGGATTACATCATGAAACTTACATAATGATATTGAACATCATCATTGTCAGAAAATTGCTACCTTCATCACAAATATAATCAAGGGCATAATAGAGCAGAGAATCAGCCGGTGAAAATTAACCCAACAATATCCACTAATTTCATTGAATAAAATCATTTTGGTTTATTGAAGAGATATTCTCAAGAGTAGAAAATGCAAAAAAAAAAAAAACAGTAACAACATAGAAGAACAGCAAGGTTCAGGGTGTGTGATCACAATGTTTCTTTCATCGTATATAAACACTATTCAAATCTCAGTTGATACAATTAGACATGACTAAAGGTTCAGATCCTTGAAAGTACTAATTCATTTAGTAAAATATTGAGACTGTAAGAAGGTTTTCTACAAGTCACCTTGCTATGACAATCTCAAGGTAGAAGAAATACACATTGCTACGGCAATGCTTGCCAAAATGCCATGGTGACTAGCAGTGTGACACACTAACCATGGTCACCAAATGAACTATGTCAAAGGCTATTCCACAAGTTAAAGCTGGCACTGCCTACCATAAACATAACTATACTGACATCAATGTTAAACCTCATTTCACTTCAAACTAAAACTAGAGATTCATTCCAGTTAACTTTGGCATCAACAATCCAATTATTCATATTAAAGCCTATATAAAAACATTGTAAAAACAATGGAAAAGAACGAGAAGTTAGGATCCAATTGAAATAAAAAGATTCTCTGTGTTTAAGTTCCTCCCAGTCCCTTTACAATACAAAGTTGTAAAAGCCAGCTTTGGCTCCTAATTCTGGTCATTTTCTGATAGCTTTGAGAATCTTTGCTTATAAAGTTATAATTTGATAGCATATTAGGCTTTGGTGACAAATTACTCTTGCTTGCTTCCTTCACCTTGTTCTCATTGCAGTTCATGCATCTATAAAATAAATAGCATATAAAGTTCCAAAAAAATCACTATTACAAACAGTATGCTGTGTAGTTCACAACAGAAACAAAATAAAAAACCTAACTTTTCCCTCACAAACAGGAAGAAAATGCGCCAACACCAGCACAAACAGAAAACTCCAAATTTAAAAAACAACAAACAAAAGTAGAAAACTCATAATCACACGATAAACAATAGCAAGTATATCAAGACTAACGAAAAAAACACACCTCATTGTCACCTTTCTGAGATCCCACTTCAAAATCCTTCCCATCATCACGCACATCAGAGTCTTCTTTCTCTTCTCAAAATCAAAATCAGAGACACTCAGAACAGAGAAAAAATAAATAAATTAAAATATAAAATTAAATTAAAATTATTCACCTTCAGACAAAAACAAAGTTGATAGCCGATTTCGAGAGACCGCAACCTCCTGTTTGACACAGCAAAATCAAAATCCTCACATCGCGAAAAGCAACAACAACAAATTAAAACTAAAACTACACAAAACTCTCACAAAATCAGCTGAATTACTCAACGACGGTTTGAGCTTTGCTTCTGCAAAGCGAACAAAGCAGCAGAAAATCGAAATCAAAAACAAAAATGACAAAATTACAAAATGACAGTCGCGAGCAGTGGTTAGTTACGTCAGGTTTGTGTTTGCCGGAAGTAGAAGAAGGCACTGTGGTGGTGGTGGCGGTTCCGGAGTCGCGAGCTCTGAAGCAAGCGAAGAAGCACCCCATAGCGGAGGTTCGGGGGAAGGATCGGAAAACGAACCTCGGTGTCGAACCTAAGCAGCAGCAGCAACAACAACACTAGCCAGAGCGTGTCATTGAAGAAGACTCGGAGCAGGTAAGGTAACGTTACATTTTTATTTTTATTATTTTTTATTTTTATTTTTTTTCAATTTTTTTTTTATGAAAAATGTGAGAGAGTGTGTGAGAAGTGTGGAGTGAGGTGCGAGTGCGGAGTCGATTTTGAAATTTGAACTAACGAAGGGGGAGGGAATGAATGAACGCGTGCACTGTGTTTGCCACGCGCTGAGAGTTTGGCGTGGTGGAAACTCGCTTGGTTTTGGAGACACGTGGGTCGTGTGGCGCGTGTTATGAGGTGCGAGTGGGATATGTGGAGTGATGGTGTGAGAGTGATGAATGTTTGTGTTTTTGGTGTGGTGTATTAAATTAAGAATGTTCTTTGAATAGAAACTGTAATCATTTTAATCAACATGGAATCTTTTATGTAGATTTTACATCAATATTTTGCTAATTAGGGTTACTAGTAATGTAATTATTATTATTTATTATTTATTAAAATAATAATATTTTATTAATTTTCTCAAATTAATTTTCTCTTTTAATTACTTTTTTTCTCTATAAAACCTCAACATGATACCTTCTTTCTTTAAAGTGAGTCAATATTTATATATATATGTTAATAAAAAATAAATAATTTATTTAATATTATACTTTATATACAAAGATTAATAAAATTACACATTTAATAAATTTATATTTTACTTATTATTTTAATAAATATTATGTTTAATAAATAATTAATTAATATTATATAAAAATATTTATTTATTATTTATATATGTGCATTTTCAAAGAAAGAGTAAAATAATTAATTTCAAAATTAAAGATTTAAAATTATAATAAAATTAAATATATTTAATATAATTTAAAATTAATTATAATGTTGATATTTTAGTTCATTATTACTATTGTACTGCATGATCGTTTCATTTTAGAGAATAAAATTAAATATTTAAATTTTATTAATTATAATTATTAAATTGTACTAAATCTATAGTAAAATTTAAGTTTCGATTATAATATATCGAAGATTCCTGATAAGTTTTTAAAATTAATGCTTTTAACAATTTTGCAACTTTTAAGTTTGCGACACGGTTCACTTCTATTAATGGCACGATGTTAAGGATTCAAACAACTTTTTAAATTTTAATTAAAAAATAAAAATTGAACAAAACATTATCCAATTAAATTAAAAACCAAAAATTTGAATTGGAAAAATAATATTGAATTGAAAAAAAAATCATCACCTATTATTCATTCAAAGTTTGTTTCGTTAATTTTTTTAGTCTTTGTTTCGATCGCGATCGGGAGATAATTTGAAACAGGGAAAGAAGAAAAAGAGTAAAAGAAAAAAAAAATTATTTAGATTATGAGAAAAAAGAAAAAAAATGAAAAAAAAAGTAAAATAATTTTATTTATTATTAATAAAAAAATTTAATTTTTTAAAATAAATTTATTATTTTTAAAATATTTTAAATATATTTTATTATTTTTAATAATACTTTAACAAGAAAAATAAAAAAATATATATTATTTTAACAATTTTATTTATTATTTTAATATCATTCATTTATTATTATTTAAAAAAACATCTTATTCAGATTTTAAAATATATTCATGTGTATTTCTTCTCAATTTTGAGAGAAAATTTCTCTCTTCTTTTTTCATTTTCTCTTTCCATCAATTCATTTTAAAAGATAAAAATTTATTTCAGTTTTTCTCCGCTTTTCTTTCCGCGCATACATGACATCTCTTGAAACAAACACACTCTTAGTAAACCTTTCTAACATCACATGTTCAATAATACATAACAAATCACATATTTTAGTCTCAAAGGCACATAGTGGAGCTTATAACTCATCTTAGTCTCTTAGGTGCAAAACTATTTCAGGTATACAGCCCCTCAAGCACACAGCTTCTCAGGCATACAACCATCTCATAAAAAAAAATTCAATAACTATTATATAATCAATATCAGACTATAATTCATCATAAGTCATAGCACATCATCTCAACATTTCAATACATGTTCAGTTTCATATTATGTTTCATAAATTTCACAATTATATAGAATCTACATATTATCACTTAATAAATTTCATATCATTTTTTACTATATTTCACAAGCACCTAGTCTCAATAATTCATCATAAAATAATTTTCAGGACATCTATCACCAAATCTCACAACACATACTTAACAATTTAATTATACAACACATTACCTTTAGTCACTAAAATATTTATATCTTAGGTTATATATATTACTTTTTGCATATAAAAAAAAAGGTCAATAGTGAGTTAATATCTAGGGTTAGAAGTTTGATGAAGATCATTTTTTAAAATTCATAACGAAAAATGTTAAAATGAGATTATAATCTCAAAGCAAAATAATTTTCTAACTCAATCTAATATATTTCAAACAATTAATCCATTAATTCTGTAACGAACCCAAAAATCATGATTTAAAATAATATTTAAATCTTAGTCAATCAATCAACTTGATAAATTTGCAGAAAGATACCAAAAAGAAAGAATCTTGTATAACTGTGTATACTATGTAGTGTATACTATGTACTTCATGTAAAAATTCTCAAATGCAGTATAATATTTCTGAACTTTCTCAAATCTATATTTACATAAAATCTAGTTTAAAATATTCTCTACAGCCTTAGAATCATTATTTTGTGGAAGACCTCCTGTAACATCATCTGCTCACGTGTTAAACACGATCATAGCATTTCAACAAAACACAAAACATAAAAGCAAGGGTAAGCTAATATAAATCAAGAATAATCTCTTTATATTAAATGCATTTCATATCAGTAAATTAAAGTAAGTTCTTTCCTTATTACTTGTCAAAATTTATAGAATTCATATAACAATCATACACTTCACAAAATCCAAGCATTTGTCAAACACCTAAAGAAAACTAGACAGACTCATCCGGATAAACGTATGAGACCTCAGAGGCTAACACCTGTATGCTTAACGGTAATCGGGCAATAAACGTTATCCCTTACAGAGTCTTTTTCACCTCAGGACATCCCTTACAGAGTCTTTTTCACCTCAGGACATCCGTTATCCCCATTTAGGCACCACATACAGGGTAGTTCCCAAGCACATATCTGATAGCCAAGCCACCACGGAATAGTGCAAGCGGAACCTTCATCGACCTCTCACCACATGATACTCCGGTCTATATGACTAGAAATATCATTAGAAGTCTGGATACCTCCTTACAAGTAGGTCTCGATAATCTCATACACGCTAAATCTATGTCAAATAACACCCCTTGGTGACTACTTGACTTGACTCATTCAACACATCAATAACACTCCACATCTAACACATCAAATCTCAACATCTCTATTAATCACAATCCCAAAGATATTCCTTATATTTTCAAACACAACTTGACAATCAACATTCTCATTATATTATAACATTTCATACATGTTTCTCTTCTCATTCAATCCCTTGTAATAATATCATTCCACAAGATTTCATACAATCATAGCACATTTACAACACAATACTCTATTCAATCATTGATACAGAATTTATTTGAGAATTAAAGCATGTTTATATCTCACTCCATAATATTTTAAGTTCATCCTTACATAAGAAAATCAATTTGGAAATAGGATATTTTCGCTCAAGCGAAACAAGTCTCGCTCAAGCGAAATTACTCCCGCAAGCAACTTCACAATTTGACAGCATGATCTTTATTCACTCAAAAATTCATAACTTAAGTTCTACATATTATTTTCACGCGAAATAAAATCCATTAGTTAGATAACACCCAGACCTAAAACTTTCATGAAGGACCCTTTTCCAAATTCAAAATAAAAATATAACAAAAGTGGTCCCTAAGTTAAAAACGAATTTGACCTTTAATTACAAAAAAATTCATATCTTGAGTTATACATGTCCGTTTTATATGAAATAAAAGCCATTAGTTAGCTAACATCTATATATACAACTTTCATGAAGAAAATTTTCCAAAATTCCAATTAAAAATATACCAAAATTCTAGCTCAAGCGAGGCTCTGCTTGCTCAAGCGAAAATCAGTCCGAGAGCACTCCCAAGGTCACTCGCTCGAACGAAAATCCTTCGCTCAAGCGAAAAACTCGACGTCCAGAACAATGATTAACCATTAAACTTAATCAACAACTTGAAATCAATCACAAATTATTCAATCATTTCATTCATTCATACACAAATAGAAAATAATTCAGCAATCAAATCAACAACAACACAATTACACTATTAATTCATACAAAAATCAACTCACAATCTAATTCATTCCTTAATTCAAAATTACTCAAAGCATAGTTAGCTTCCCTTACCTCAATTTCCAGTAAATTTGATTATCCGCAAGTGTTCCAGCTGCCAAATATCACTTCAACTATCTACTTGCATTAAATGTCTCAATTAATCCACTAATTATCACAAATTGTAATAATCTAACTTAATCACCCATTTTCCCCAAATTAAAACCCTAATTTAAGAACACTAAGAATTGAAATTAAGATAACTCACCTACTTGCAGAATTACACACTAGGACTCCTTCCTTTAAAAGAGTGTTTCACTTTGGTGGATGCATAATTGAGAAAAATGCTATAGAGAATTGAAGGAAGAAGAGAGGAATTTGGAGAGGGTTGGAGATGAGGAATCTGGAAAGTTGAAAAATGAGAGGGTTTAGGAAAATTTGAACTTAAATAGCTTTCTCTTCTCTAATCTCAATGGGCTTAAGGCCCACTCAATAACCATTTTCTAAATTAAATCAATTACTAATATTAATTAAAAAAATCAGTACATTACAAATTCACTCAATTAATACTTTCAAATATAATAATCAATTCATCAAACACTTATAATGTAAGAAAACACATAATTAGTTTCTCTTACCTCTAATCCAATTTTTTTCCTAAATTAAGATTATTCAAGATGTTCAATATTATTCTACAAGATCCAAAATATAAAATTATATAGGTTATTATGAATCTAAGACAAAAATTCTAAAGTTGGATAGAAAACTTAGATATCTAATCAAAATTTAATAAAATGCTCTAATAAAATTTGGAAATTTAAAACTTACTCAATTGAAAATTTTAATCAGAGGAGATTAATCCTTACTTCACAAATTTTCTCCCATATCCTCAGAAAGAGATTAATCCTTACTTCACAAATTTTCTCCCGATATCCTCAGAAACAGATAAGAATTGAGTGATTAAAGAGAGTTAGGAAGAAATTAAAGAGTGATTAGAGAGGGTGAGGGAGAGGAAATTCTAATAATGTGAGAAACAAAGAAAATTAAGAAATTTTCTTATTTATATATTTTTTCCCCTTCTTAAGAGATTGTGTTCGAGGCTCACCCAATTACTCTAACTCGCCCTTACATGAAGTATAATTAATAATATTTTTTAAAAAATATGAAATTGTCCTTTATCAACAAAAGAGAGTTAAGATTAAAAATATTTTTAAGAAATTAAATAAGTTCATTTTTATTAGAAACTTATTATTTTAAAGTAAAAAAATTCAAAAAATCAAAAAATCAAAATTAAAATTATTTTTAAAAAATTATTTATTAATTTATTAATTAAATTTTTAAATTGTAACAAACTCAAAAATACTTATTTTGTATTTACAATGGAATTATAATTTATCTAAAAAATATTAATATTCTCAAAAATATTATAAATGTGGAAAATACAGACACATAACATATTTATTATATCCAGATCAGTTTATCATTTGAAAATATTAATACATAGCAAAATCATATTACAACGAAATATACAAAAATTTAAAATCAATACAAAAATTAAATCTCCTTCAAACAACATTTGAAACTACTACTTAACTTTATTTGTACAGTTATATGTTTTCATGTCAAGATACGATCATCACAATATCAATAAAATCACAAACACAAACAACAATATAGACAAAATCGATGATAATATAAAATCCATAATTTTATCATCACATTAAGTATACAATCATGTTCAAGTATTTAGGTAATCATAATCATACTCAATCATATTTATTCATCACACTCACTCATTCACATATATATAATATTTTAGATGAATTCTTCTATAAAATTATATGGAATTATTGACCTCTGAGGCTAGCACCTGCTCATGCATACTAGTTATTGGGTCATGTAGAAAATTCCTTCAAAGTTTTTTTCACCTCAAGATTGGTAATCCTCCCTTTAAGTCTTTTTTACCTCGGAGGATTATTGTAATCCTCCTTCCGAGTTTTTTTCACTTCAAAGGATTACATGTCCCTCCCATATAGGCAACCGCATAATAGGGTGGTTTCTTACTCTCATATATCAAAGAATTGATGGCTCAATTCATTTAGTGATAAATGTAATTGGAACCTTCATCAACTTCTTACTACATGATACTCATGTCTACATGACTAGAATATCATTGAAGTCTAGATGCCCTATCTGATATTTTTATATTTTCATATGTACACTAATTTTATACCAAATAGTATCTCGTGGTAGCTATCTAACTCACGCACAAACAAAAACACAATCATTCAATGATCATCACAACATATCAAATCATTCCCAATATGATCAATGTCATTTCCATTCTCGCTAGCTTAAATGTCATCACCATTTTTCTTGGCACCACTATTATCATTGTAATTCATTAACATCATTGTCATCATAGTACCTTGGCACCGTTGTCATTCAATTTTCACAATTTTCATTATCTCAGTCACAAATCACAATTATAGTTCATGTCCTCATTATTAAATATCATTCCATAATTCACCACCAATCATAATATTTCACAGTTTATCACAAATAATAATATTTTCTATAATTTACTATAAGTCATAACTCAATTAATTTCCACAGTTTTGTATATATCTAATGATATCTCATATTTCATAAATTTAATAATATAAAATCCACAAAATCCCATCTCAATAACTTACAATAATATAACTTTCCATTCCTGAAATACCAAAGTTTACAATACATATTCAACATTTCATTTATATATCAATTCCACAAGTTTCATCCTAATATATAACAAAATATCTCATAACATATTTCTCAAATAAATATATATATATAATTTTTTAATTCATTTTATAACTTAATTAATTTCCAAGTGTAAGTATTCTCGTTCAAGCAAGATATTTTTGTTCAAACGAAAATATTTTGAAGAGCAATATTTCAATTTTGGAGCTTCTAACTCACACGAGAAAATTTTTGCTTAAGTGAGGATGCTTGTTACTCAAGCGAAAAAAGTCTGAGGTATTTCACATCAATTGAAGTTATAATCATACCAATACATACAATCATTCAATTAACCATGCACATTTTTTCTTAATTAACTTCTCTTACCTTTAACTCAAGCCTTAATTCTTTAATTTTCAAATAGTCTCATAATACTATTGAATTCTACAATCACCTAATCATAGAACCATCTAATTAGAACCACAATTACATCAAGAATCATCAAGAATTTAAGAGGAACCCAATCTCTAATTTCAATATTAATCAAGAACCCTAAAGATTAAAGATTTTGAATTTTTACCTAGTTGATGATTTTAATTAGTGCAAAGTGTTTTTCTTATCGAGATCTATTTTTCGATACTTTTGGATCTCCAAACGGATGAAAGATGAAGAAAATTTTTTTAGAAAAAGTTGAGAAAATTTGTGAGAGATTAAGAGAATGTTGACAAAGATGAGAGAGGATAAAGGTGAAAAGTTTATAAAAGTAAATGAAAATGAAAATATTTAGAAAAAAAAAATTATATATTCATCCCCTCTTAAACTATTACGATTAAAATTCAATCAAACTTAACCTAATAAAAATCTATTACATAAGTAAAATAATTGTTATAACTAATAAATATATGGATAAGAAAATTATGAAAAAAAATTAAAAATTAAAAATAAGATGTATTTGGAATTGGTATAATTAGTGTGATCCATACTCATGTCAAATTTTCTCAAATTTTGCCTAATACATTAAAAAAAAAATATTTTCATTTTGTAATATATATTTACTCTTCTCGAGAAAAGTGGATCTTTCTTTTCTCTCTATATAAAGTACAAAAATCAAACTAAATAAAACTTATATGAAAAATTGTTGTGGCTTGTTGTTGGCTCTCGGCACATTTAAATAAAAAGGGCCTAAAACTTAATTTAATGTTCGTAATATAGAAAAAGAAATTATGTGGATATTATTAGGCCTTAGGATCGTTAAAATTTCATTATAAGGAAGACAAATGTTTATAAAACATTTCTTGATAATAGTTATTTTATTTTGTTTTAAGTAATTAATGTGATCATTTTTAAGTAATGAACTAATTCTTGTAAAATTTTTTTATACTTAAATTTAATGTTTAGTAATAAGTTTTTACTATTATAAGATGATTTTAATACTTAGTAATAACTTGATACTTAATAATACTTATTAATAATTTGATAATTTAAATTTAATACTTATTGTATTTTTCAAAATCTTATATTTAATTTATATATAAGATGATTTTGTTTTTTATCTTGTTGAAGTGGTTAAAAATATGTTTCCTCGAAAAGTACTTTTAACAGTCTCTAAACCCTAAATCTTAAAAAAAATTCTTAGAATTGCTAAATTAAATGTGATAAATTATATGTATGGCAGAGATTTTCTTTCTTTCGTGATCATCATATTAGAAATAAAATTACTTTTCATTTTCCTCCTTTCAAATTTTTCTATTTTTCAAGTAATTGTCTGTTATGAGTTGAAAATATATGTACATACTTGAATAAATTTGATGTATTATAAATGTTAGTTATAATATAATTTATATATTAGAAATATTTGTTTTAATACAGTTAAATTAAGTAAAAATAAAATATTTAGCTTCTGCAAAAATTATATTGATGTATTTTTATTTTTAATATTTAAATTAAAATAAATAAAAAATAATCTTCATTGTGGTTAATCTTCAAATAATCCACTATATGCAATAAATATTTTTACATATTGTAATAAATGCAGGTTCTATGAAGCTGTGAAGAACACTCATGTCGTTTGGTGAAAGGATTGCAATTAATATTTGGAGTGGTTGGATCCAATTCTGAATTCAAATAAAAAATAAAAAATAAAAAAATTGTTTGATTCAAACAATTTCTATTTTTGTATTCAATTAGTTTAGTTTGAATTTCAGATTTTAATTTGAGAATTTGTATTTTTTATATTTTTATTAATCTTCAAAGTTTAGGGTTTTAGATTTTAGACTTTGTTTATTTATTTATTTATGAGTTAATTTTAATTTTTGAATTTGCAATTGTATTTTTACTATCTGGGGAAGTTACAATAATTGCTGTGTTTATAAAGAGAATTGGATGTGCATGCATTTGCCATGGAGATATTAATTACTTGTAATCAATTCTGAATTAAATGTTCTTCAATGCTGCATTTTAATCTTCAACAATAGAACTAACATTTTAGGGTTAGTTCTTCCTAATTGAGTTTTAACTCATTGTGACTTTTTTTCTTATTTTTCAAATATTTTTAGTGCTAGCAGTTGAATATATATATATATATATATATATATATATATATTTTGTCTTTACTTTTTAAAATTCAAATATATGTTTTATTAATTGATTGTTAATTGTGTGTTTGTTAGAAGGAAAAGAAACAAAGAAAGATGAAATAAGTAAATGAAAAAAAAAATTCTTATAATTTTTATCAAAACTTTGTTCTTTAAATTGATGAATTATTCTTTAAATTTATAAAAATATTTAACTTTAATTTGTTTCTCTTCAAATTTTACACTAATACGATATTATCATTAAATATTAAGTTTAAGTATGAGAAATGACGAAATATATATTTTGAAAATTTGAAAGACTAATGAAAAAGGTAGAGAAAAAAATTGATAAAAAAAAGGAAGAACACATTTTTTTTCAAAGATTAAAAATGGAATGAAAATATAATTTTTATTTTATTTTAAAAGAAATATAATAAAAAAAAAACATAATCTAATATAAAAATTTGGTGAAATGGATTATATTTAAAGAAAATAATTAATTTTTTGTAACGGCTAATAAATGAAAAAAACAAATAATATAGAATGATTGTTTACGATTAAAAATAATAAAAAAAATTAATAAATTGTCAAAATATGTTATTCACATCATCTCTCGACCATAATTTTATGTATTTTTCAGTAGAACTCATTTTTTTTTTTTTTACTTTTATTCACTAAAATTATACCATTTCTTATTTTTCAGTTCTTTGTTCTCCATTTCCACTTTTTAAACTCATTTTTTAGATTTTTTTTAAGTATGTTTGTTTATAGATATAATTCATTAATATGAAGATTTTGTTTGATATTAATAAGTTGAGAGATAAACATAGGCCTACTTTGGGTCCATTTCGAACCCCTCACGTATTGGATTTCACAAAAGGTCCATTTATTAAAAACATTCCTAAACAAAACCCTTCGAAAATTATTTATGAAAATAAACATATTTTGGAAAATTGAATTTTGAACTAATTTTTTTAAAATAAAATTAAATAAATAAAAAAAATTATTTATATAAAATAATCATATATTTACGATTACATTTTAATTAATTAGTATTAAAAAATCATTAATATTTTATAATTCAATTAGTACGTTGAATTTAATTTATACTCCTTTATTAATTTTTTAAAATTTAACAATTTTAGTCTTTTAAATTTAATTTATATGAATAAAATAATATTGATTGTTACATAGAAATTGAAATATTATTAATTTAATAATAAATTTTATTTTTTATATATATTCTCTTAAAAAATAATTTAAGTTCTATAAACTAGATGATTGAAAAAGGATATTTTGAAATTTCTTTTTTCCACATACAATTTATTTATTTATTATTATTATTATTATTTTATTTTATTATTATTATTTTCTTTAATTTCATATTATATAGCATGTATGTTATTACATGTAACAATGGTAATGGTAAGGGTTTGATATTTTTTTGGGTGAATTTTGAGTTTATGGATTTAGGAAGAAGGTATAAAATAAATAAAAAATTCTAATTTTTTTATTTATCACTTTTTAAAAAATTATCTTTCTTTACTCTTTTTTCACTCTTTTAAATCTCTTTAACTTTTTTTATTCTTTTAAAAATCTCTTATTTATTTTTTATTTAATTGAAGATTCGAAAGTAATGAGAAAAAATTTAAAAGTGAAAAACAACTTGAGCTAATTAAAATTTTCTATTAGGTAAGTTCTAGAATTTTTAATTCTTATAAATTTCTTTGATAAATTTTGATTAGAGATTTAGGTTTCTATAAGGTTTTCTATAATTCTTGGTTTGAATTTATAGTAATTTATATGATTTTGTGATTAGGATTATGTAGAATCAAGTAAAATATTTGGACTTATCTTAAATTTGGAGATTAAAGCTTAGATCAGAAGTAAGAGAAGTTAACTAATCTTTCTTACATATTAAGTGTTTGATAAAATTATTCTTACATATGTGGAAGTGTGATTAGTATTTTATTTGAGTTAAATAATTAGTATTTTATTTGAGTTAAATAATGAAGAAACTAGATATTGTGGGATTGTTGATGTATATTGTGCCAAAATTTTGTGTGTAGATTGAAATTTGGGTGTTAAAATGTGATTTTTCATGATTTATTGCTTGGCACGCATTGAACCATTGTTTGAGTGAGCAATTTTCACTCGAGCAGTAATCCTTGGATGAACCCTTTGAAGTATTTTCGTTTAAACGACCAAATCTCATTTGAGTAAAAATTTTCCAGTAACTCTTAGAATATTTTTTACTTGACCGACTAAATCTTACTTGAGTAAAAACGAATCTTCACTTAAATGAGAGAGCATAAGAAAGAGTAAAAGAGAAGTAAATTCTGAAACGAATGGAAGAGAGTTAAAGTTTTTTTAACTTAAACACCTTACTTCCCACTCTAATCTAATGGATTCAAAGTCCACCAAATTTTTACCCTAAAATTTTATTATTTATATTATATGTCTGTGAATGAATGAGTATAATAAATATATGTAATAAAAAATAATTATAATTATTTAAATATTTGAATATGATTAAATAAATAATAAATAAAATTATGATTATATATTTTAATTTTATTTATATTAGTTTACTTTTATTTTATTTTGTGTGTTTATCGATGATATTATATTAATATTATCTTGATACAATAATTATATAACTAACTAGAAAATTTAAATAATAATTTTAAATTTTCTTAAAGAAAGAAATTTAATGTGTTGTTTTATGTAAATTAAAAAATTTATTGTAATATTTTTCATGTGTTAGATTTATATAAAAAATTATAAATATATGATATGATTAAAAATATTAGAATTTTTAAATAAATTATTATTCTATTATAATTTAAATAAGTATTTTTAGTTTGTTATAATAATATTATTTATGTATTAGTAATGTTTGTACCGTAAACAGTGTCTAAAAAGCGGAAACAAACATGCCGGATGTTGGTTGATATTTTTGGGTATGTCCGTAGGATTAATATATTTGTAATATTACTTCTAAATATAGTATATTTTGTAAATATATGGTTATTTTATATAAATAAAATTTATTTTTATTTATTAAAGGTTATTTTAAGAAAATAGTTCAGAATTCAGTTTCCACGAACCAAATTATAATTTAGTTCGAAAACAAGTCTATTTTTCTATACAATTTTTAAAGGGTTTTGTTTTGGTAATTTTTTTGGCAAATGAGTTTTACATTAATGTTCTATTTAACGTGGGAGAAGAGAATGAGTTCGATAAAAAAAAGTAAAAATAAGAATTATTTAATTTATTAAAAATAAATAATAATATAATAATTAAATTATTTTATTAAATATATATTTGTTTTATTTTTTTCCATGTTAAAAAAAAAATACAATTTTACTGAAAACATATTTGCATTGCAGTTTTTAACTTTTCAAAAAAACACAAATCCAACGGTCTTACAAAAAGTCACCTACCTAACATTTTGGTAGGTTGGGGTTTCATTTTTTTTTTAAATATTTATTTCTCTTATTTTAACTCTCTCAACTCACTATCGTACTTTCACTTTTTTCCTGCACTCCATCTCATCACTGGATGTCACTATTTCTTTTTTTACATCTATTAAAAAATTCAAGTGGTATATAAATTATAAATAATGCTAGCGTAGAGTATATAATTAAGGGTAATTTTATTTTATAATTTAATTTTATAAAGTTTAATTAAACAAAAAAATATCAAAGAAGTAGTTTTAATAGAAGTAAATTTAAATTTAATTTATTTTCATAAAATCGAGTTAATGAGATGAGGTTTGATTATTTTATAAACCTTAATTTGACCTTATTTTTAGATGATTTGGGATCTTTAACACACCTTCCTCGTGTTGAAAAATTTATGGATGGTCTGATAGTAGTGATTCGATATCGGATGTGAGATCTCCAACACACCCTTCTCACATTAAGAAATTTATGAGTGGTCTGATAATAGTGATTCGATATGGATCTGAGAAATTTTTGAATGGTCCGAGAATCTTATTAGAATAGACTCTAATATCATACTAGTATCATATTAATAATGAATTTAAGTCTAATTCATCCTTATAAAACCAGTTCGATGAGGTGAGGTTTTCGTTATTTTATAAATCCCAATTTGATGTTGGATCTCCAACTAATTTTTGTAAAAAAATGAGAAAATTATTAGATAATTTAGAATAATTGAAAATATAGTTTCAATAAATGAACATATCACATGTACTAGCGGGGTAAAAAGAAAAGATGCAGCAGCAATAGATGCAGTAGGATAGTGATGTATTACAGTACTCATTTGTGTGTACTATGTGGGGAAGAAAGGAAAATGACAAGGAGAAACACCAAACACCATTGATTTTACTTCTATGCATATGTTTGAATATCTTCATAAGATTCATCCTGATTTACAGAACTGAAATTTATCTAATATGATTTTTTTTGGGTATTAGATATTAAAAAAATTATTTAAGAAATTTTCTGGAAGAAACACAAATATGCTTAAAATATCTAATAATTATAAATCAATTAACACTTGAATATCTTTTATAGATATGTCATTTTTTATTTCGTTCTTTTCTAAATATCATTTTTTATAAATATATTATTTTTTGTTTGTAATCACCATAAATATTTTATTTTTTATTTTACTCTAAAAATTATATCATCTTTATTTTAATCTTCATAAATATAATACTTTTGTTTTGTTCTTATAAATATATTATTTTTTAATCTAAAATAATGACGTTAATTCTGCTAACGTGTTATGTGATAACGTCATCATGATATTATTATAATCAAAATAAAAGATAAAGACTAAAAATAATTGAGAAGGAAAAACCAAATAAAAAATAAAATAAAATAAAATAGGATTCAAAATAAAAAGTATTCTTATATTATGAGGAACAAAGAGTTAATTAAGTCTAAAAATGATTAAATAAATAATATTATAAAAAAATTATTAATGATTTTTGTAACTATAATTATTAATATTTATAATATAATATTATAGTTTTGTAAATTTGATAATTAAAATATTAATATAAATGAAATCATAAATATTTTGAATATTAAGTAAAAGTAACTAAGACTAGTTTTAATTTATAATTATACTTATATTGGTATTTTAAATTTACAAAATTATTATATGATATGATAATTATTTATATTTTTAATTATCAAATTTATAAAAAATTATTAAATTCTTTTACTATTAATAATATTAATAAAATAACAATTATTAATATTTTTTATTTTGTTGTGTTTTATTAATGATATATTATATTATAATAAATTAAAAATATTAATTTTTTATTTACGAAGAAATGATAACTTATTAAAACATTATCCGATAAAAAAATACAAAAGGTATAAATATATGTTATATTTATATTACCTTATTTAAATTTATTATACGAAAATAATAACATATCTTAAAATTATATTATAATTAAATCTTGTATATTTTACAAAAAAATATTTAATTTCTTTATTGTTTAATTTGAATTTATTAAGTCGTTTTAGCTATATGGTTATCTTTTCCCTATCAACATAGGATTATCATAATATAAACAAATTTCATAAAATACAATTAATAAAACTAAGATAATATAAATAAAATAATCATAAATTAATATATATGATCGGTAACTCTTATCATCAAAATAATTTATTTAAATATATTCAAAGTATTTAAATAATAATAATAAAATATTTATTTACAAACAATCATCATATTCATTTATTTATATGCATTTAAGAATACTAGACACATACATATAAGAATACTATATAGACACCCATACCCTCTTATGCATACAGGTTACTGGATCATAAACACAATCCTTTTCTAATCGTTTTCACCTTAGGACCATTAGTCTATCCTCATTCTTGCAATCGCATGTCAAGTGATTCTCACAAACAAATTAAAGTTCAACGATAATCCATCTAGTGATAAGTATAATTAAAATCTTCATCGACTTCTCACCATATGGTACCCCTGTTTATGTGATTATAATACCACTATAGTTTAGATACCCTATAACAATATCTTTAAAATTTCATATATACATTAAAGGTATACCAAATAGTACAATGTGTTAACTATCTGACTCACAGAAAAACAATATATAATCATTCATCACACATAACAAACCACCCAAACCAATTTCATTAGTATACAACCTGACACACAATCCATTTTTGATCTCATTGACACACAACCCATCTCTAATCTCATTGGCACACAATTATTTTAATCTTATTAACACACAACCATTTCATCTTATTGACACTCTCATTGACACACAATCATCTCATCTAATTGGCACAGAACCATCTCATCTCAGACACATAGTCATATAGTCTCCACAAATTTCTATGTAATTAGTCACATCTCATAAGTATTTCCAAAATTCATCATATAATCAATTTCATTTTATATTTTACCACAAGTCATAGCACATAATCTCAATAATTCATTATATAATAATTTTCATATTATACTTCATAAAATCTCATAGTATATAACTCGACAATTTAATTATATAAAAAGAATCTTATCATTTTTCACCAAATTTCACATTATAAATTATTTCAATTTCAATTTCGAACATAAAGTAATTTTCCAGTATAGTACATCATCGCTCAAGTCATGAATCTTCGCTTAAGTGAGAAGCTTTTCGCTCAAACAAAATGCTTTCCAAGAGTAGCATTCTTTATCTGGTCTTCTTGCTTAAGTGGAGGAATCTCGCTTGAGCATTAGGCTCGTCGTTAAGAGAAATCACACCTAAGAGCACCCTATAATTTTCACTTAAACGAGGTTTTCATCGCTCAAGTGAAAACCACGTTGAAGCACACTTAGATACAATTTTTCAAGCAAAATATGACCGCTCAAGAGATGGTCCTCGATGTTCCAAATTAGAAATAATGAAAAATTTAATTTCTTGAATCAATTCTCATCTCAAATACTAATTTCACCATATTAAACACATTCAAACATAATGTAATCAAGTTTCATGAGTACATACTTCATCAATCATCCATTATTTCACATAATTTCAAATTATCAAACACTTAAAATGTAATAAAACATCTAATTAGTTTCCTTTACCTCTAATCCAAGTTTTTTCTCCAAATCAAGATTCATCAAGATGTTCTATCTTGTTCCATAATATCTTAAACAAAAAATTATTTAGATTGCCATGAATTTGGACTAATAATTTCTAAAATTGAATAAAAATTTAAACCTTTAAACAATTTGAACAAAATATTCTAAAAAATTTAAGGGAACTTAAAAACTTACTCAAATTAAAATTTTAATAGTAAAAGATTATTTTACACTTTACTTTTTTTTCACTTTCTCGAATCTTCAAAATTGAGTGAGAAATCTTGAAAAGAAAGAGAATTTAAGAGAGATTTTAAGAGAGATTAAAGAAAATTAGGGAGAGATTAGAATTTTAAAAGAAATGAAAAAAAATGATTTTTTTTTCTTTTTATACATTTTGCCTTCTCAGATAATTTATAAGAACTACATTTCATCCCTTGTCTTATATAACTTTTATTTCATATGATACTTTTTATTTCAATGCCGAAAAATTAAAAATTATATGTTAAAATATTTTATTTTTAATGGCTCTTTGATATTTAATTGATTAAAAAATTAAATATCAAGAATTTTAACTGAGATTAGGAGGAAAATTTTGTAGCAATATTTTAAAACTATCTCTAATTGTAAATATTACTTGAGTAAGTCAATTGCACCTACATTACTAGAAAATTGATAATTTATATCGGTTATTTTAGGTTATTTACATCGGTTCTGGAACCGATGTAAATAAGGTTGATGTAAATTTAAAAACAAATTAACATCGGTTCTAAAATAACCGATGTAAATCTGGCAGCAAATTTACATCGGTTGTTTAAATAACTTATGTAAATTTGCTTCCAGATTTATATCGGTTGTTTCAGAACGGTTCCTCCTCCTCCAGATCGGTGGCTTCCTGACCAGTGTTCTCATATGAGGCCGGCGGGAGGCATCGGAAAATGTTGACGGACACCATTTTGATCATCTCCTCCTGGCACGTCTCCGTTATTTTCCCCGAACCTGATTGGATGAAATCCACGAGCTCTATCAGTGTCTGTCGCTTGATTTCCTTCTCGCGAGCGCACTTGAGCGTGTCCGAGAAGTCTAGCACGTGGCAACATATCTGGAGCTTCCGGATGAAGAGGTTCTGCAGCTCCGACACAGCCAGGTCGCAGAAAAGTGGCAGCGACTCTATGGTCGCGGACGGCGGCGGCACCACCACCTCTGGGGCGGCGGGGATGGACGTGGGACCGAAGGGGGAGGGATCGCTGGGGTCCATCTTGGAGGGCTTCTTCTACCCTCCCTTCATGATTCGCTTGAACATTTTGGGGGAACGATGGAGGAAACCCTAACCCTAGGCTAACGAATTCAAAGGAAGCACCTTCCAAATCCACGGCTGTTGCTTTGCCTCCAACGATTTTCGCATCACAACAAGAGAGCGAAGGACGACGGATCTAAGAAGGGAAGACATTGTTCCGGCGACTGAAGGAATGGAGGAGAGAGTGTGAGAGAGTGAGTTAATAATGAGAACGAGAATTATAGAATTACTATGCACATATTTACATCGATCTTAAAAGAACTGATGTAAATATGGATCGGTCTTTCTAGAACCGATGTAAATATGCGATCAGTTTTTCTTTTATTTACAAAAATGCCACCATTTTCATATTTACATCGTTTACCTAATAATCGATGTAAATTTAACTATATAAAATATGTTTTTTTTCTAGTAGTGCTAAAAGACTAAATGCATCAATTTAAAAATAAGAAAACCAAATTCAACCGTCATTAATAGTAGATGAAGTCTAATTAAATAATAAAAGCTAAAAAAGTAATTAAATCTATAAATTACGTAAATAATTCATTCAAATCAACTTAAAAATTTAAAAGCAATAAAGTAAGTTATAGTTAAAAGTGCAAAAATTCATTAATACTATAAAATGTAAAAGAAGATTAATATCTAACTTTAAATTGAAACATATTTCTTATATTAAATTATTTTTATTATTTCTATCACGACTTATCAGATTGATTGAATTTCTCAAAAAATACTATTTTCTTTATTTTGTTACTATTTTCCAATATTTATTTGGAGGAGTTGAATTCATGCAGATCCTACTTTTATCATCATCTTCAAAATACTACTTTTTACCATTATTTTAGGAATATGTTTTTAAAAAAATATTATAAAATGTTAGTGATTTTATGATGTACTGTTATACATGATTTTTTTTTTCAAGTGCTTTTATTTTAAGTGATATATTTATTTTAGAATTAAAAAAAAAAACATATAACGTGTACACTATATGACATGTAAATATTTAAGAGGGTTAATAAATTAATTTTTTATTTAGTATAGAAAATTATTTAAGTTTATCTCACATTTTAAAATATAATTCATAAAACTTTCATTTAACTTATCCAAAATTTGTTAACTTATGTATAAAACGATTTTAATATATCAGTTAAATTTACTTGACCTTCTCAAAGTTTTATTGAAAAATTTGTTCAAATATGGTTAAAATATACTTTTTTTAGATTAATTAATTGTTGAAAATGCTAAAAAGTGAAGTGTTTCACATTTCTTATCTTTACATACAAAGTATCTTTATTCGTTTCAAACTAACCTAAGTAATTTTTTATTTACCAAAGTAATTGATTGTTTTAAATGAAACTTTGACTTAATGTTAGAGGTGACAAAGAAAACCGAAAACATTGAATGTTAATGGTATGTGAAGATGAAGTGGGTGGGTGGATGAACAAATGCTTAGTGAGTCATCAATGGCAACTCATGGAGTGGGAAAAAAAAATACAATCAAAGTCAAATTAGTTGTGAAAATGTGAAGTTCTTCAATGGTGGTAACTAGTAATGAGGAAGAAGAACATCCACAACTTGTTGTGTGTGATTTTAGGATAATTGTAAATTTTAATTATTGTAATTTAAAAGCATAATAGTAATACTCATAATTAGGGTTAGTGACTCATTAGGACCATTAAAATAAAAGAAGATGAAAAAGTGAATATGATTAATTCCTTTAAATGAATTTTTTTAGAATAACTTGATATTAAGAATGAAAGAGAATTGTTATAATAAAATTTCTATTAAATGAATGACATTTTAAAAACAATCTCATAAAATAAAATAAACTCACATTTAGTTCTATGAAAATAATATTCAATATTTTCAAGTTTGAATTTATTTTTATCCTTATATTTTAATTTTGATTTCTATAAAAATTTAATTATATATTTAGTATTTCAATTTGTTAAAAGTTAAGTCATTCTAATTTACTACCACTACATTATTTAATTTCTAGAAAAAATTAATGTGATATATAGTCAATAATATAATTTATTATTCGCATATAACACTAATTTAATAATATTGAATAATAACTTTTAAAATATGTAAAAACTAAAAAATGTAAACATTTTTATTCGCAATTACATTAATTACTACTATGTAACACAATTAATTTCATATTTTAAATTTACTAACTTGAATTTTCTTAGAAAAATATTTTAGAATATGATTTATTTTATTGTCTTATTTTTACTGAAGATATATTTTTGATTGGGATGAAATATTATTTATTGATTATTTTTATTGTTATTATTATAATTATTATTTTTATTTGAATGTTATCAAACTTTTTATATTACTTAAATGTTGAAGAAAAAAATACTTTATATATATTTTTATTTTTTAGTTTATTAAGATACTTTTTAAAAGATAAAACTTTATTGAAAATATAAAGTTTTAAATTAGATAATATGTAATGCACAAAGAACCTTTTAACGACAGTTAAAATGGACTTTTGATAGTAGTTTTAAAGTTGTTATTGAAAATATGAACATTTGACAATAATTTTGAATTATAATTATATATCTTGGTATGATTATGGCATCTCTAGTTTTTTTTTTTTTTTTTTCAATGATGATTTTAATAAGAAGCATGGTTGAAAGTTATATCGATGATGATTACATTAAAATTAAAATTTGTTGTTGTATGTATTATTTTTTTTAAATATTGGTTTTGTTTTATGATTATCTAACCATCTGCATTTAACAAAAAATATTAGATTAATTTCAAAGACAATTAATTCATCATTGATCACAGTTAAGTCTCCTCCCTTCGTAATTCACATCAAAATTCAATTAAAAATATTTAAACAAATAGTCCAACATTATTTTAAATTGTTATATAATTTATGTAAAATATAATTAATGTTATTGATTATATAGTATTGACAAATTTTGATATTATCATAAATAGTATAAAAAAAATAATGTATGTAAAAATTATGAATTGTGAAAACTAATCTAATTGTTAACTACCCTGTTACCAAAATTAACATGGCCATATACTTATAATATAATCTGAAATAGAGGTGAATTCTAAAAAAAATTAGGAATAATTTTATATATATATATATATATATATTCTAAATATTTGTAGATTTTAGATCATGGTTAGTGAAAGAATAACATTTACAAAGAGATTGGATTAAGAGATATTTAAGCAAGTGGAGTTAGTTAAAAAATAATGTACCACTGAGTTTAAAATATGTTCTTGAATAATGTTGTATTGTCTTGAATGAAAAAAAAAATGATAAAATAACATTTATTTTTCTTTTAAATTGCTTAAATATGCCAAAAACTTAATTTACAAATTTAAAAGGATTATTATTGATTGATATCAGTGAGATTCTGCATTATGGAATATATATTGTAAAAATTATTAATGGATACATTAGAAAGTATGTGATTCATGAAAAATGTTATTGATTTTAATATTTTTAGTTTAAGAGAGAAGTTCTCGTTCAAGTTAAAATGTGACAGTTCCTTCAAATGAAAGTTATGATAGTAATTTTTTTACTTAAACAAAAAAAGATTTTAAGAGAGAAAATGATCTTGACATGTTTTTTATTTTATTTAAGGTAGAGTTACTTGTTGAAGTGTAAAAGTGTAGAGGAAATATGGATTCAGATTTCAATTTATGCTTAATCGAGAGAAGTTCGTTTAAGTAAAAATAGATTAGTGATGAAATTAAATGCATAATTTAAAAAGAAAACTAATTTAATAAATTTATGGATCAAATACATATTATAAATAATATGTATTTGAGAGATGTGAGGTGAGTTGAGTTTAAAGTTGTTGCCTAATATCAACTAAGAGATGTGATTTGACAAGAGAGGTCAATTAGTCTTGGACTATTGTCTCAAAATTATATTATGTGGTACCAAGGTGATACAAATGTATTATATTATGGTTAGGGGTAGAGTCAAGAATTTTAGGTAAGGGAAGTCAAACTAACTAATACATATAAATTCTAGTGTCCAAATTTTATATATGTTTGATGACGATAATTGTTTAAACTTGAAAGGGAACACATATTCATAAATAGTTATATGATTCAAACTTTATATAAACTTTATGAATTTTATCTTATTAATTGATAAGATAATTATAAATTTGTGAACGTTTTCGAGAATTTTGCATCAACATATCAAAATCAATATTTTTCATATTTAATTCTCATAATTTTGGAAAGAAGTTGTAGAATAAGTTGATTAATAGTTTGCATAGTAGGTTATTCAACAACATTTTCAATATTACTCATTACATTTAAATTTGGTAAATTGGATTTTCTTTTATCAATCATATCAACCTCTTTTTTCTTAAAAAATGAGTTTATAATTTTCTTTTCAAGATATCTTTAGAGTTTAACCTCTTTTTTTTTTTAATATTTTAACATCAAAATAGTGAGGTTATTAATATTTAAAAGATAATGTGACATTGCTAATATTTAAAAGATATTATTAGTTGGATATGATCTTTAAAAGCTCAATTCTACCTATATAAATAGGCATTAAGTCCTCTTTGTTTTTCATGCCATATTTTCTCCCACATTTGGGAAACGACTTAGAGGAGACGACTAAAGGCGACAAGTGAAGAGTTGGGAAAATAACATATCAAGACATCGCATATCATCATTCGATGTGAGAAGGGGAGTGACGAATGTCTCACATGTGGGTACTTATGAGAATTTTGGGTAGAGAGGCAATCCCTAAGTCTTAATAGGTGTTTGTTTGCTTTGAGACAACTGTAAACGCTCAATAGAATTTTGGATAAATTATGATTTATTGTGTTTATATTATATTTATATACTTTAGATCATATTTATGAAAATTATGTTAATAAAATTTGAATTTAAATATATAATATATTTATTTTAAAATAAGCATAAGTTATTGATAGAATTTTGGATACGTTATGATTTAATGGTTTATTTATATTGTTTTTATAATCTTAAATTCTATTCACAAAAATTATATGCATTGGGATTTGGGTTTTAAATTTATGTTGAGACTTTAGATACTTATGGTATGAATTCTTAATGTGTTTGTAAGTTATTTGTGTAAAATTTCAAGTTATATTTGTTCAGTTGTGAAATTCCAATTTATACTTTATTAGTTGTGAAATTTTAAACTTGGTTATTTGAAAAGTTTAGGCAAAAATTTACCAGTGTGAAATTTTAAGTTGTGCTTGCTCAATCAAGATATGTGATGTGTTATGTATTTGTTATCACTCTTTGAAGATTGGACAACTCAATACAAGCAATTTAAGTATTTTAATAATGATCAAGAAATTCAAGAATCAGGACATCAAGAAAACTCAAGTTGGAAGCAAACTCAAAGACATAGAAGACTTAGTTTATAGTTGGGAGTGAATGATATCAAAAGGTAATCATCACTCAGCTCAGAGTGTTTTCTCAAGAAAACTATTTTCGAAAAATTATAAAACTCAATGGAATAATCGATTATATGTAGAACATAATCGATTATGTTTCTGGAAAACTTTTAAGAATAATTTTGTTGCAGGAATAATCGATTACGCTTTTTGAAAAATGCAAAGCTTGCGGGAATAATCGATTAAGTAATCGATTATGCTTTTTGAAAAATGCAAAGCTTGCGGGAATAATCGATTAAGTAATCGATTATGCTTTTTGAAAAATGAAAAGCTTGTGGGAATAATCGATTATGTAATCGATTATGCTTTTTGAAGAATGACAAGCTTGCGGGAATAATTGATTAGGTAATTGATTATTTATTTTAAAACTGAAAGTATTTCTCTCGGGAATAATCGATTATGTCTATAATGTAATCGATTATGTTCGAAGATTTTTGAAAAATAAACATTGCGAAAAATTCTCCTAAAATATAGGAGTATCTTGGATTTTATTTCTGAACGTTGTGAGGCTCTGAACAGAGTAAAAATTTGATTTCGAATTAAAATAAAATAATATTTTATTTGGGAATCTTTGGTTATTTAATAAGCAAAACCTAGGGTTTTCAAGATACAACAATCATACTCTTTTTGACACATCTTCTGAAAAGCTTCACACTTTTTCTGAGTATCTTGAGCCACGAAATTTTATGTTGTGGAAGTGAGAATAATTTTTCTGTGCATTAATCTTTCTGAAAAATCTTGAGGAAACTCTGAGCAGAGCCGGTGCTACAATTTGAAAGCGTCACTTCAGGTGATATTTACTTTGATTACAATCATCCTTTAAGGCTGTTCAGAGGAGGTGTTTTTGTCTTCCTTGTGTGATTCAAGGAAGGTATTTCATTCCTTTTGGGACTCAAGGAAGGATTGGAAATTTCTTGTGGGTTTCAAGAGATTGAAAGGTTTAATCTTTAATTTTTGTATTTTTGCATGTTTCACTTGTGATTAGTGGTTGTAAAAATTCTGATAAATTAAAGATATAAGAGTGATTGATCATTTCAGGTTGAGGTGATTGAGAACTGGACGTAGGGTTAAGGATTTAACCCGAACCAGTATAAATTCCTGTGTTCTTCTTTCTTTCCCTCATCTTTTAATTTTCCGTTGTGCTTTATTAAATATCTGCTAGACTAATTAATTCAAGATGGATAAAATTTGAATTAAATAAGAGTATTTTTGTTTGGACTGAACACTCTTATAGTTAGACATATGTTTGATGAGGATAAAGAAAAGTTGACTAATGAAGCATAGGTTCTTATGTCGTGATTTCGTGAGATGCTTTTATTAGGTATGATGTTGGGACATAAAAAAATTATTTATTTTGAAATTAGTGATTCACCTCTCTTCTATGAGAACTTATATGGTGTACTAGTTCACAATCTACCATAATTGTTCTAATAGACAATATTAATTATAATAAGAGTTACATTATTTCGTAACAGAGGATGAAAATTTTATTTTAAAATCTTATTTGCTTACTTTGTTAAGATTTTATTTATGAAATGAATATATTTAATTTTTTTTATTTTTTTCGTAAATTTTATATTTATTAATTAAAAATATTTTGGGATAAAAGATATTATAAAATATATATTCTATCTAATAAATAAAATATTTGTTTTATATACAAAATTATATATTTGATTATAATTAAAAATATTTTATTTATATCTAATTTATATATATATTTTTATAGAAATTTTATACTATAAAAAAAAATAATATATTTGATTATATTAGATTAATTATTGAAAAAAAAATTATTATAATTTTATATTGATTTAAATTTATATTTAATGATTTGTATAATTTTATTTCTAATTACATCATTTAAATAATAACAACTTAAATATCTATTTTTGTTAAAGAAAAACTGATTGTAAATGATATAAAAATATTTAAAACTAAATTTTATAAAAAAAAAAGTGAAAGCAACTAATATTTGATTTTTTTCTATTAATAAATATAAAAGATTATATTAACTCATTCTATTTAATGTTAAAATTAATTATAAAATAATTATTTTAAAAATATTTTTTTATTATTTTTTAATTTTTTAAATAATTATTTTTATTTATTATCGCTGAAAGAAAGGATAAAAATAGCTATTTTTTTTCAATAAAAAATAAATATAGAATAGAATAAAAATATTTATCAAATAAATTTAATAAAAAAGAGTTTTATTTATTCTTTTAATATTTATTAAGAAATAAAATCATAAAAATAAAACCACTAATTTATATACATATATAATAATAAATAAAAATTAAAATTTTGGGAGGGACCATGATCTCCTCTAATCCCTAAGTTCCATTTGTGTTTATATGTTTCATTCATTTATTCATATTTTCTTAGGGATGGATGCAATCTATAAAAAAAGGTCTCTATAGTTTTTTACCTTAATTTTGAAAATTTTAAAATAAGGAACCTCTCGTCTAAGAGTGAGATGAGGGACAATCATGACTGGTTATATTATTACAATTGACTCCTATTATATTCATTCTAGTTGAGAGTAGATTGTAAAGGTTTTTATGATCTAGTTCATGTACTTTTACACTACTTGTATGCGTGTTTCGTGTGATGATACCATATGCATTTAGAGATAAAAATATTAATGCATTTGAGTTAATAGAGTGAGTTTGTGATTAAGTATGTATGAGCATGTTTAATATATTTGTGTGTGTTTAATTCTACATTTTTTTTATATGTATCTATAATATATGTGAGATATATTATTTATTCTTCTATTTATGTTATGATGTTTTTGTTTGGCCTAAATATTCTTAGAGGTAAACATGTATTTGATAAGGATGAAAAAGAGTTGAGTGATGAAGTTTAGACTTTTTATATATCTTTACCTTATGAAATATTTTGATTTAGTGTGATATTGGAGTAAAAAGATTATTTATTTTTAATTTAAAAAAATTAATTTAAAACTTACGGTTTTACTATTAAGAATTTATAAAAATAATATTTAAATTTAAATTTTTTATTTTTTTTATAAGTTTTATTTAAAATAGTGATATTTTTACTTTTTATTTTCCATATCTTTATTATTTATTAAATAAAAATATTTTGGGTAAAGAAATAAGTCAAATAAAATAACAAGCATAAAATGTAAAACAAAATAAATATTAAAAAATAAAATTAAATATAATAAATCTGACTATTTCTAAAATTATTTTTTTTCTTTATTTGTTCATGGCCATAATCATTTTCTGGGGAAAGAATCTGCACGTACAGTTGCAGGAAGACAATTATAGTTGGCTGGTGTATCACATCAATGTACCTTAGAGACCACAAATAGAAAAGAGAAAAACAATTTACTAAAATGTGAATCGGAAGAAAATTAGATAAAAAAATTAATTGTAGAATCTATTTTTTATCTTTTCTGCTTTTTTTAATCAAATGAAACAAAAATTAGATAAATTAGGGAGTACTCTTACATAAATTAGTATAAAAGTGTAATTTTCTTTCAAATTTCAATAAATCTAAACATACATTTATTTATAATTATATTAAATCATTTCTACATTTTATATTAAAATGATTCAAGACTTTAATCACTAAGACCTTTTTTTTTTTTTTTCTACTAAAATACGTATAAATAGATGGAAAGAGATGATTTTGAGTGAAAAGTGTATATTTACTTCTGTTGATTTGAGAAGAAATACTAAGAAAGTTAAATTAATCTTATTATATAATTTTGTTTTCTGTTTAAACTATTGGAAATATTATGTCTAAAGTATATTTATAGTTTTTGTAAAATTTTTGAGTTTTGATTTTAGTGCTTATAAACTCTTCTCTTTTATTTTTATTCCTAACAGCTTGAAATTTTATTTTTATCTCTGTTAACACTGGTTAACAACTCATATGAACTCATATGATGATTAATAAAAGGTCAAGTATTTATTTGGGATAAAACTCACTAAATACAATTCCAACATTTAATATTTTTTAAAATAAATGTTATTCATTTATCTTAAAAACAAACTCTTAAAAATATATAATTTCATATTTTAAAAAAATTATATTATAAAAATAAGCTTATTTATTTATAAAATATTTTTTATAAAATTTTTAATAAAAAAATTAATTATTTATTAAATATTTTTTATATATTTATTTTTATAAGAAATTTTTTGTAAATTTATTTAAAAAAAATTATTAATTTGTTTGTTTTATAATTTTTTTTTTAATTTTTTTATAAATTTGTTTGTGAAATTTTTTTTTATAGATTTTTTATCCTATTAATCTTTTATCTATTATGATGATGAGAAGTTTAAGATAAATTTGTGAGAAAAATTATATTTTTTACTTAAATATTATTTATAAATTTATTTAATAAAAAATATAATTTTTTTTAATATTAAAAAAAAGAATATTTAAAAAAATATATAAATGTAATTATTTTATGAAACTAAAATCAATAGTTTTAAATATTTGATAAATAAAATGCAAAAAGAATTAAAAACGCATTTTTTGATGAAGCAAAAGACAAATAGTTGGAGCCTTAACCATGTCAGAGTGAATTCGACGTTATTTGACGTGAATTATTTAAAAGAGTATTTTGATGGCACCATCTTCTCACCATGGTGCTTATAAATGCACCCTCTCAACAAACTACTTCACCACCAAGCCAATCAACTTTGAAACCACCCTTCACACTTCACATCTTCATCAAAAAATGTGTGCTGAAAATGGAGATTTTTCTGTGAGTGTGACCAACGAAGAGGTGGTGGCCGCAGTGTTACCAATGCAAGAACACTGGCTTCCACTCTCAAACCTTGACCTTCTTCTACCTCCACTTGATGTAGGAGTCTTCTTCTGCTACAAGAACCCTATGCTCTCCTCCACAACCTTGGGGGATTCTGGCACCACCAAAATAACCTTTGGATCCATGGTGGGGTCCTTGAAAAAGGCCTTGGCACAAACTTTAGTCTCTTATTATGCATTAGCAGGTGAAGTGGTGCACAACAACATGGGTGAACCAGAGTTGCTCTGCAACAATCGTGGGGTTGATTTTGCTGAGGCTGTGGCAGATGTTGAACTGAAAAACCTTAACTTCTACAACCCTGATGAAGCAATCCAAGGGAAGTTTGTTCCAAAGAAGAACAATGGTGTGCTTGCTGTCCAGGTACAACCTCAACTTTCATATTCATTTCTTTTCTTTCATCTTTGAAAAATACTTGTTTATACTTTAATGATTAGGTATTCAAAAGGAATTTAATATAAGAAGATTTATATAAATAAAAATAAATTACACTTATATTATAAATTATTATGCAACTGATTTTTTATTTAAAATTTTAAAATTAAGAGTTTATGTATTTTTTTTTTATATATTATTTAACTTTTCTATTTTTACTTAATTTGAATAAATTCTAACATGATTGATACCATAAGAAGATACAAATATAATATGAGAAAATATAACATTCTAATTATTGTAAATTAAGATTATTTTGCTTTAAAGAGTGGCAATGTCCTAATAAAATACAATTTCTTATTTAGAATTTAACCGTTATTCCTTATTTTTTTGGAAAAAGTGCTTACTGACACTGTTTTATATCTCTGCAATTGACTTTGTCGTATATATAATTGGTCACATGCCATCATCCCTACACCTTCACCCACCTTTATCTTTATACCTTTCCATAAATTTTTATTCCACAATTTGAAGGCTAGTTTGGTGCTATAGGTTCATTACATTTTTTTTGTTACAATTTACAAACAAAAGTAAAGAATCACTTAGTGATTATTTCTATTTCTAAAGTACAACTTATTAATATAGGTAGTACATAAAGGTACAATCTTTAGGTGTCATGACTTTGCTAGTTCCCTTATGATAATAACTTCAGATTTCTAGTCAAGTTTGGACCTTTAAATTAGCCATTTAAATTAAGTTGTTGAACAGGTGAAAATGGATGTAGGGATTTAATGGTATAATCAAAGATAAATAAAATAATACTTTTAATAATATACTAAATAAAATATAAATTTATTAATAATTATAAAAATCGTTACTTTTATTGTTATTATTCTATCTTTAAAAAAAAAAGTTTACCCTAATGCAGACAACATCGCTGAAGTGTGGTGGAATAATAGTAGCATGTACATTTGATCATCGCATAGCAGATGCATATTCAGCAAACATGTTTCTGGCATCGTGGGCCGAAATGGCCCATCCCACAAAGCCCACAACTGCGACTCCATGTTTTCGACGCTCCCTCCTTGGTCCTCGTCGTCCATGCTCCATTCCTCATTCTCTTCATCAAATGTACATCCCCATTTCCAAGCTCACTCCTTCTCAAACCACAACCACTCCTCTCTTCAGTCGCATATACTACGTGACTGCTCAAGAACTTCACAACATGCAATCCCTTGTCGTCGTCACCAATGGCAATGGCACAAAGCGTACAAAGCTTGAATGTTTCTCTGCGTTCTTGTGGAAGATGGTTGCACGTGCAGCTTCAAGAGACACGAGGGGCAAAAGGGTCGCGACGAAAATGGGCGTTGTGGTTGATGGAAGGAAAAGACTATGCAATAGTGAGAAAGTGAAAGAAGCGTTGATGGGGTGTTACTTTGGGAACGTGATTTCGATACCCTTTGGGGAGAAGCCTGTGGAGGAGTTGGTGGAGAAGCCATTAGGGTTTGTGGCTGATGCGGTTCATGAGTTCTTGGCGGAGGCGACGACGGAGGAGCATTTCTTGGGTCTGATTGATTGGGTGGAAGCTCATAGACCAGAGGCTGGGTTTGCGAAGATTTATTGTGAGGGAAGCAATGAAGGAGGGAGTTTTGTGGTGTCTTCTGGACAAAGGTTTTTGGAGGGGAAGATGGATTTTGGGTGGGGGAAGGTTGTGTTTGGATCCTTCCATTTTCCATGGGGTGGTGAAGCTGGTTATGTTATGCCAATGCCAAGTCCTTTGGGGAATGGTGATTGGGTTGTGTACATGCATCTCACCAAGAAGCAATTGGAAGTGATAGAGTGTGAAGCTAGTGATGTTTTTAGACCTATAACTTGGGATTACCTTAACCACTGAAGGTTGCTTCTGACTATATTTCTGTAGTGGCAGATAAGGATCTTCTGCTAGATTATTCTCATGGTTTCTTTAGTTTCTGGTATGTTATGTTTAGATAGATTCATGGTTGGTTGGTTGGGTTTGTAAAACATGCAACATTGTTTATTTAGAGAGGTTGTTTATGGATCTTTTGATTCTGAATTGGTGATAAGTATGGATTGAGGTTTTTTTATTCTGAACAATATTAGAATTTATGAAAATGGATACAAATTTTAAAATCTACTGATTTGGGTGAATTATGATTTAAATCACAATTTTATAAAGAAAAGATTATATTACGAGTTTGATTTTAAATTAAAAATAACTAAAGTCCTATTTCATAATAGGATTTTAGTTTATTTTAAATGAATTGAATATTATTTAAAAAAAAACTTGTAAAATAATTATAATAATTAAAGTAAAATTTAATATAGATTAATTATAAAAGTATGATATTATTATTTAAGAAAATAATTTAAATTAATATTATTAATATTATTAATATATTAATATGTTTTAAATTTATATTATTATTATTAATAAAAAATTTAATAATAAATTTTTTGAATAAATAATGATAAATAAAATTTGTTAATATATATTTATTAAGTTAAAAAGTTTTATATAATGAATATTTACAAAAATATAGAATAATTTGAAAAAATATATAATGGTTTAATTTTTTTAATTATTTGTGAAATAATTATAATAACCAAAATTAATTTTAATGTAAATTAATAATTTTCTAATTATTATTATCATTAACTAAAATTTATATATGATATTCAATAAAATTTAATAATATAAGTTTATATTAAAATTAGTTTTATTTATTTAATTATTTTATGAATATATTTTGTTTAAAACAGTAAAATCGCATTTTATAGTAGAATTTAAATGCAGTTAAAATAAACTAAAGTCATAAGCATGATTTATCTTAAATTTTAAAATTTTTACATATTTATTATGTAAAAAAAAAAAAAAAAACCATTGATTAATGGTGGGAGTAATAGTGGATAAGTAGATGATGATTTTATAGTGGTTATTGAAAATTGTTTTAGCGAAAAGTCATAAAAAGATCTTGGAATATGGAAATCAAATCTATTAATATGTGATACTCAAAAGTTATGATGAAGTACTACTAATGTACCCAAAGCCACAACTTGAGTTATCTTAAAAATCACGTATTCGTCAATTGTTACTGAGTGTTGAATGTTGGAAACACCGTACAATATACACCTTTCACTTCCAAAGTTGTTTTCTTTTTCTCTTTCTTCTTCAAAAGGTTTGGTAGGAAGGTCGTTGCAGTGGTTGGTGGAGCAGTCCTCATTGTTCCTTTGGTGGCGTTGCCGCTCCAATAAAAAAAAAACATTTTATTAATTAAAATTTAAATTCAATATATAAGGGAAATATAAATTTTATTGATAAAATTATTTAAATATTTTTTTTACTTCGAAATCAATCAATAAATTAAGAAGTAGATATATATAAAAAATAATTATAAATTTAATTTATTTTTAAAATCTAAATAAAAATTTAATTTATCTTCAAATTTAATTTAATTTTTTTTTGAGTAATATAATTTTTTTTAACAAAATAAAAAAAATGTAAAAATTATTTTAAAGTATCGAATTTTAATAATTTATTTTGAAATAGTCATCAATATTAAATTAAAAAACTTTAAGGTTTATATTGTAGAGATCTTAACAGTATACTGTATGAGTAAGTAAAAAATAATAAATTATAAGGATTTATTACAATCTAATTCACATATAGTAAGTGAAGTAATATTATTATTATAAATATAATCAGAATATTTTGTGGTTATTCATTGTTGTTTGTGTCGTTATTGTATCACCTAACTGATATGTTGTCTTTATTTTTTTTTTTCTCTCTTACAACTAACGAATGTGTATGTGTTTGTTTTTTTCTTTATTTTATTTTTAATTAATTTAAGACTTTTTTAACACTTTCTCACTCTTCTCTCACGTTTTTGACATGATTCGTTAATAGATAATTCAATTTAAGTTCAACAATCTGTTAATCAAGATTTAGTATATTAACAAGTGACCGAATCTAAATTCATTAATCTTGTTAACCTGATTCTAATATTATGTAAAAAGTAATTATAAATCTAATTATTTTTAAAAATAATTAAAAAAAATTTATATTTTATTTATATATTATAAATCCACGTGTTATTTTTAGTAAAGGTGTGATTTATAACCGTTTCTATTATTTGTGTTGATTTCTTAAATGTTGGGTAGTTAGAGATATTGTGAAGGCGAGTGACCGCACAAAAGCTGAGGTGGTTTGCGACGGGACAGTACTGAACTGAAATCATGACGAATTGTGTGGTCTGAACGATGACAAAGTGGAAGTACCGCTGTTAAAGATCAAATCATTCTATTTTTGACTCTTTTTATTTGTTGATTGTCAAATCTTTCAAGAGGAACGGTTTGAGGAGGATTTTTTATCCAAAATAATATTCATTTTGTTATTATAAAGATCTAACACTTCAATAATCATCTCTTTTTTTTTTCTCCCTTCTCCTTTTTCGGATATGGATTTAACACAATATGTTAATAGAAGGGTATAAATACTAAAATCCTTATTAATGAATATTCACTTTTTTTTATATTTATACAATATTTATAATCCATATGTAACATTTTGACACTAAATAATATTTCTTTAATACAAATATAATGTGTTTAACTTATTAAAAAATTAAAAATATTATATAGATATTTCTAAAAATATAAATGTTTATGTGTAAGGTTTGTTAACTAGATGATATATATATATATATATATATATATATATATATAAAATCAACACATGAATGTTAATGTTAGACTTGAATAGTTTAACAAGAAAATTATAACTCTAAGTTTTTAATGTAACAAATAAGATTAAATTTTGAAATATTAATGTTATAATTGTAATTTTACTAAAAAATTTAAGCTGTTATAAGCAAAACAATTCTTGTCTAATGTGCAATATTTCAAGTTATCAAATGCACCATCCAACATCATATTCTCTACTACATCATACATTTAAAAATATCCAAATATTTCAAAACGAATTTACTTATTTATAGTATATAATAATAACAACTTAAGAATTAAAAGTTAAAGAATAAAAAAGGAAATATCCAACTTATATAAAATAATCAAGTGTAAGCATCTAATAAGCTGAAAAAAATGATGTAATAGTGTTAAATTGAACAAAAGTAAGAATCTCTATGTTATCATTAGAATCTCATCATTTCTATAAATAGGATGACTCACATATGCATGGAATTTTGATAAAAAAAAATCATGACAATATAATTATTTCATGCACGTAAGACTATCAAAGTTTTTTTCCTCATAAACTTATATTATTTAAGACAAAAAAAAATACTTAATAAATATTTTTATTTTAATTCTTCTTAATCAAATTTGTGTTCTTTTTTCAACAATTATATTATTTGTATTCACTATTCATTATATAGTCTTGATGAAACTATGTTTTTTATAAATTAGAAATAACATTATGTATTAAAAAAATTAACGGTAATATAATAATTAAAAAAATATTTATTTTTTTAACTTATAATAAGTTAAAGTAATTTTTTTAATAATTATTATATTAATGATAAAATTTGATTAATAAAATTATTAAAAATATATTAAAAAATTAAGATGAAAATTATATTTTTTTTTTAAATTTATTTAAAAAATTTATAAATATTAAACTATTCTTCACGTATAATTAAAGGTTCAAAATTCATTTATAATGTTTATAATATGGTATTATAATTTATTTTAATAAAATTATTTGACCTATTATATTATTCTTCACTCACATATATCGTCTTTCAATTTTCTTGTCACAATTATCCAGTCCCATATTCAAGCTAATAAAATCTTGATGTGGAAGAAATATATTAAAGATTTCACATCGCTTAAAGATATGATCAAATTAATATATATATATATATATATAAAGTGAGAATAAATATTACCTCATAAATTAATTTTATAAGATTGAATTAAACTCAAAATATATTTATCTTATAACTTTATTTAGAATAGTTATATATCTTATTTTTAAAATCTTCACAAAAGAATTTTGAAATTGTATTCAAATTGTGTTTTGTAAAGCTGAGATGTATGAATGAAAGTGTCTGAAAAGCAAAAGTGTTTTATAGAGGACAGTAGATGCATCTAGAGTTTTCGTTAAAGTAAATAATTGAAAGAGCCACTTGTTCTGAATTAAGTGTGGTTGAAGAAGTAGGGACCATGTAGCATTGTGCATTTTGTACAGTACACTCATTAGCTTCATTCGTTCCATTGAAGTTGGTTCTTCAAGTGCTGCTAAACCATATTTAGTGATGATGGAAACTTCTTTGATTTGACCTTCAGCTTTCCCACGAGTAAATCATGTTAGTCATGGAAGATGGTGATCCAGTCTTCAACTTAAAGGTGGGAGAGAAGACTCTTTCACATGTGGTCCAGGAGACATTCAAATTTATGCATGTCAAATAAAACTTTATCTTAATCATCTCAAATGATAAAAAATAATTTAAAAATTAAATAAAATAAAAATATTAAATATAATTTGTTTATTACAATAATACAATAATAATTTTATATTAATTATAATACAATAATATCTTTTACTAATTAAAAATGATTAAATAAAAAATTTAAACATGTATACGCATCTTAGAGCATATTTTACATTTAAGCAAATCAATTCACATTTTTTTTGTTTCCTTTATTAATCTTTTGAAATGATTTTTTTTAAGTAATGTAGAAATGTAAGATATTATTTTAGACCTATAATTTGATAAAGATAATTGATAGGTAATTTTGATATTATATACACGTGGTTATGATATTTAGTTTAGTTAAAATTTATATATTTTAATTTAACTTTAATATGATATTTCGAATAAAGTAATTTTGTAGTAATTTTGAATATGTTTTTTTTAGAAATTATAATGAATTTATTGGTGATTTGTATTATTTATTAGGATTAATATTTATTTTTTAATTATTGTAATAATTGTGATTCAACAAGTTTTTGATAGAAGATGGATGTGTTTATGATTAAAATACGACTCTAAAATTGTGGTGAATGTTTTTGAGGATGTTTTGATTGTTTTTTTGTGTGTCTTAGACGTGGATGATTTGCTCGCTTTATTAAAGTATCTTCCATAGATATTTTTGTTAGGATATTATATAGAACATTATATATTGACTAGAGATAAGACCAAATTAATGTATATCAGTGGGTGCAAATCTCTTCTTATCGAGCCAGTTTTATGAGAATGAGTTAGGCTTAAAGTCCACTTCTGATATGGTATCAGAGCTTATCCTAGCCCATTTGTTTGCCCTATTGATTCACCCGCTATCGGGTTATTGTTGTTGGACCACCCATATGTTGGCCCACGTCGAGATTGGGACGTTTCGACGTGTAGAGGGTGTGTTAGAGATCCCATATCGAATAGAGATAAAACCAAATCAATATATAATGTTCTATATAATATCTTAACAATTTTCATATGTGAAGGAAATCAGTGTAAAACAAATTTATTAATTTAGGTTTAGAGGAACATTGAAGTTTTCTTTGACTCTATTCTATGCCTATCTGTCTTAACAACATTTGTTTTAAGGAATAGGCTAGAGTTGTCGGAGTTCAGATATTTTGCTTATTTTTCAACATGAATTTTGACTTAATATCTTCATGTTTTTGTATTTTTCTTTATTTCTGTGATATCTTGACATATAACATATGATTGTTGAAGTTCATGGTATTAGTTTAGTTGGAATATCATTGTTTCATAATTGTTGGACTTTAAGATGCCAATTTAGTTGAAATATCAATGTATCTTAATCATTGGACTTGGGATGTCAATGTAGTTAAAATATCATTGTTTCATAATAGCACTTAATATGTTCAATTTTTATTAAAAAATATTGTATGCCCTATTATACTATCTTTACACATTAAAACACATTAAGCATTTAACATCTTTAAAATCATATATAATTTCAGTCAAATTAAATATATTTAACTTTGTTATTGTTCTTCTTGGAAAAATCCCATATTAATTAAAATGAGATCAATTTATAATATATAAATGATGTATAAATTTCACATTCTGAACCAATTTTGGTAGTGAGTTAGGTTCATAATCACTTTTTACATGATATCAGAGCTTGATTAACAAGATTGTTGGGCCTAAATTCAGCCACTTGTTAATATACTGAACCTTGATTGACAGGTTATTGGGCCTAAATTAGGTCATCTTTTAATAGATTATGATCTCCTTCTATTAGTTTTGAACTTACATTCGACCACTTGTTAATATACTGAACCTTAATTGGCAGGTTGTTGAGTCTAAATTGGATTACCTCTTAATAAATTATGATTCTCTTTTACTAGTTTTGGGATGAGTTAGATTTATAATCACTTTTTACTATTCTTGCTTCTATTATGTAATAAATAAAGTTAAATGATAACTTATATCACATTCATACTTTAAACTTTACATCACATTAAACTTATGTATTTACTAAATCAAAGCAGAAAACTATTCGTTTAAATATTAAAAGAACTGGAAATAATAGGTAACTAGTTTGTAAGAATCTGTTTAAACTCAATTTGTATTTTCTTTATCCGTAAAAAAAAAAAATATATTATATATAATAGTTTGGTAGAAATAGTACCTCATCACACATATATTTTAAATCGTCCTATAATATTTTTATATCATGATCTTCCTAATATATGTTTATATCATATAGACAATACAATTGTTATTCTTTCCATTATCAAAATATATAATAATAATAATAATTTAGTATATTTTATATATGAAAAAATTTTACCAAAATTTTAATAATTTTACATAAGAAAAAAAAAACTATGTTCTTAACTAAAACACAACAGTGATGGTTGGTTGATTATATATGCACTTGAATTAGTCAACAACCAACGTACAGAACACAACAACATTTGAATAAGTGAAAGGCATCAATCACATCAAGAAGATGGAAGTTAAGTGAGTAGTTTGGAGTAGAGGAATCAAATTTTAAGAGTGGTTTAGAGTAGAGGAATCTAGGGTTGATTAGTTCACCATAACCCTAATCTCAAACACACGTAACCTTTTCTTACACTTAAGGACATAAACTAAGACAAGAACGAGGACCCACTTCCTAGGGTTTTAGGTACATCTCACTGATGTTTCCAATGTTTTCATAGTTAATGTTGTTCGATTTTGGAGTAAGTGAAATCAATCATCCTAGGAAACAAAAAAGGCTTAAATGATCATTAATGTACCTTATAACTTTCTGTCCTTTGAATTCATATTTCAATAAACTTTCCATCAATTACAAGTATCTTATATAAGTCTATATAAAGTTTTAACCACCTCAATAACAATGAATTTGGACACCTTTTTGTTTTATATTAACTTAATTACATATTATATCAATTAATTATCATTATTTGGAAAAATTATTTTTTAATTTTGCTTTTCACATCTTACAATCACAGTTTTCAATTTTTGCATATTTTACATATCTATGCCATTTTATTCTAAATTTTGTAAAATGGTGTCGTAGTATTACCAACATGATGACCAAATATATAAAATTTAAAAAAAAAAAATGATAATAAACAACTACCATGATTCAAAATAACTAATTATGCATGTCTGAAAGACTCTAATAATAATTATGAGTATGAGAGGATTAGTTAGGGAATACATAAATAGTTTTGTTTAATTTTTTTATTATATAGAGATTTTCATTTTTTTTTCAGAATATATTTTGTAACTATTATATACCAATTAATAATGCTTTCTTGGTTTTACACTTGATGGCACTTTAAATATTTGTAGTTTGAAATTTTTAATTTCTGTTTCTATTTTTAAACACGTATATCAATATGAATTGGAAAAAAAAAGATTATTTTGGAACAGCTGAAAGATTTAATCCTTTTTTTCTGAAAAAAAAAAATTGTTTGATTAATGAGCTTACATACTAACTCAATAAATTGCATGTAAAATTTTATAATATTTACAAGTCTCAAATTTGTTTTTTATTTAAAATATAAATTCTATATAATGAAATAAAATTTTAATATATTTTAATATTAGATTAATTTTAAACATCAAATTTTATTCACGTCTTATCTTATAAATTTTAAAATTTTTCATATATTTATTTATATATTGTATCATAGCTATATTGTGTTAGGTTTACCTGTATTTTTATCTTTAATAAATTTATTAATTTTTCTTTTGATTACCTATAAATTTTTTTATGTTATTGATTTTTAATAAAAGAATTTACTTTGAGTCCATGTTTTTATGTTCTGTTATTTTAATATTAATATAGTAATTTAATTTGTTATGTTATCATTTATTGATTTCTTATAATTGTTTTTTTTTCCCTACTCTTAGGTTTTGTTATCTTAGATGGGATGAATTTTTTAGATGAAACAAGTAACAAATATCAACTATTAATAAATTAATTACTATTTTCAATTAAGTATAGATTTTAATTTCTTTTTGTCTTCATATCATCAAAGTTGTAATTTCAAATTTTGTTTTAATGAAATATATATTATAATACATAATGTTCATAGAAATAAATTTTATTTCATAATAATAAAATAACTTAATTATACTTTTAGTTCTTGAATTTTTGTAATTAAAGTTTTGGTACCTCAAAGTTTATTTTAGGTCATCAAAATGAGAAAATGTGATTTTAATCTTTAAAATTCAAAATTGATAAATTAAAAAGAGATTTTTAAAATTAGTTTTAGTCCCTAGGGACTAAACTTCTATTTTTATTAAATTTGAGGGTAAAATTAGTCTAAAATTATGTGTAACATATAATGAATTTGCAAATACATTAATGTACTTTTATAATTCTTTTTTGATTGACCTGTAAATATTATCAATTTTTTTAAACCTCACATTAATACTAAAAAGTTGTTCTAAAATTACATATTTGTGACGGTAAAACTAATATAAGTTGTTGTTTGTGATTGTGAGTGCTGAATTTATAAATACACAATTTTTTTAACGATAATTTTTTAATTAATTTATGAATATTTTTTGGTGTTTTTTTTTTAAATTTTAAATTAATATTAAGATAATAGAATTTAATAGTAAGTATAAAAAATAATAATTTTTTTATTAAAGACTAAGAAAATATTTTTTTTTTTTATGAAAGTTAAACATCAAATCAATAAAAATTTATTAGAGACAAAAAGTTATTTAAATAAAAAAATATGTAAATAATAACATAAAAAAGTAACGACATTCCAACACTAAAATAACCAAATCTAATTATAGTAATTAAATATATATTTTTATAAATAACTAATAAAATAAAAAAGAACTAAATATAAAATTAAAAAATTTATTAGATAAAAAATATTTAAGTCATTATATTAGTTTTTTTTAGTGTAAAATTTATCTATTTTCTCTTGCTCATATTTCATACAAGATTATGGAGAGTTTTTTTTAGGTAAAATTTTCGAGTCAATTGAGGTCTACTAACATTAATTAGTTTTTTAGTCTTTAATTGGGTATTTTCTTTACATTAATGTCTCTCTTTCTTCCGACATGCTATTACATATTTAAGATTTAATCTGAAGAAAAGGTAAAATAGTTGAACAAAAATTACATTCAATCTACTATGTTCATATAAAAATGGATCTCTAAATAAAAAATATGGGAATTTTAGTGCACAATGATTGAACAAAAGTTTCCAAGAAAGCATATTAAAGCCATTAAAAAAGAGTGTTTAGGAGGATTTGTTCAGCACTAGTACATCTATATATTGTTATTTTTTTCATTAAAATAAAAATTGGACTAGATGAACCAACATTGACTTCAATAATCAAAGATATCTCTATGGATCTTGTATCTCATCCCACTAACCTTATAAATAAGATGTATAGAACTCTACTACAAATCACATCTTATCCTAAAGTACACTCATAAAGCAAAAATGGGTGCTGGAGATTTCTCTGTAAGTGTGACCCATGAAGAGGTGGTGGCAGCACTGTTACCAATGCAAGAACATTGGCTTCCACTCTCAAACCTTGACCTACTTCTACCCCCACTTGATGTAGGAGTCTTCTTCTGCTACAAGAACCCTATGCTCTCATCCACAACCTCTGGGGATTCTGCCACCAACAAAATAACCTTTGGATCCATGGTGGCATCTCTGAAAAAGGCCTTGGCACAAACCCTAATCTCTTATTATGTCTTTGCAGGTGAAGTGGTTCTCAACAACATCGGTGAACCCGAAGTTCTTTGTAACAATCGTGGGGTTGATTTTTTTGAAGCTGAGGCAGATGTTGAACTAAAGAACCTCAACTTTTACAACCCCGATGAAACAATTGAAGGAAAGTTTGTTCCAAAGAAGAAAAATGGTGTCCTTGCTGTCCAGGTACTAGACAAAAAATATGTTAACAGAAAATATTATTTCCATAATGTTAAAACCATAAATCCGTTTTTTCTGTATCATTAACATTATATTTGTATACACAAAGTATTTTTCTTTTATTTAATTTTAGTATACTCTTTTATTCATTCGTTTAACAGTGTATATGATACATTAAAATATAAAAAGTGATTATAAATCTAACTTATTTAAAAAATCGATGTAATTTATATCTCATTTATATACTTAATTCGATCTTATTTTAATTAATATAAAATTTTCTATATTATATAATTATTTTAAAAAATAAGAATATATATGTCAATATTTTCGAAATGAAAAGGTAAGTGTATATGAGATTTTTAGTTTAATTCAAATTAGAACTTGATTGTGGATCATAGAGTAAAAAATAATTTTAGGACTTTTGCTCAATGGTGTATAAATCCTTTATCTTGTGTAAGGTAGATTAAGTCATTGAATAGTAATGAGAGGGATAATTATTTTGTTAATTGCTGAAATAAAGATCTTAAGAGTGTATGGAATATACTTTGGGTTGGAATAGTATGGTCTATTTGGCTACATAGAAATGAGGTGTTATTTCGGAATGAAAAGGTAAGTGCTGAAGAGATTTTTGGTTTAATTCAAGTTAGAACTTGGTCATGGATCATCAATAGAGTTAATAAGAATTTTGGGACTTTTGTTCAATAGTGTATAAATCCTTTATCTTGTGTTGAGTAGGTTAAGTCATTGAATAGTAATGGGAAGGATAATTATCTTGTTAATTGCTGAATTTTCAGCACATCTCTTTACTTGTAATTGTTTTAGGTACTTCTTGTACCAATTTTATGAATATATTTGTTTTTGCTGATCTAAAAAAAAAATTGCTGAATTTTCAGCATATATTTTTATAATTATGTATTTGTAATTGTTTTTTTTTTATTTTTGGTACTAATTTTATTAATATATTTATTTTTGCCGATAAAAAAAAATATAAATTATTATTTTGTATTGAAATATTTAATATTTAATAAAATGAATTTAATATTTAATATCTATAAAATATTATTTATATTTTTTATTAAATTTTAAAAAATAAAAAATCCTTTATTCTAAAGAAAGAGGGAGGGATAGGTTTGGAAGTGAGACAAATCTCCAACACCATTAATATTAGAATGTTGGTTTGGAACATAACTAGGGTTTGATTAATGAGGTAGTTAATATCTTAGGTTGTTATAGTGACATTAATTATATAACCGAAAACTGAAGTGCCTAATCCACTATTATCTAATTTTGATTTTCTTATCTAATTTTTATTTTCTTTTCATCTTTTTCTACCTCACTTTATCCATAGTTTGAGATATTAAATCTGTGGTTGTAAAGTCAAATTCATCGACTCACAGTACCTACTTTAGCAAAATTGAATATCACATTATATATACATTATCTCATAACTTAAAATAAAATAATGGTATATAAATAATTCTTTTTCGATTTATAACTTTTTTATAATAATTAAATAATTGTAATAATTCATAAAAATCATTATAATTATTTAAGTGGTTATATTTTTCAAACGACATAATTGTTTACTTTAAATTTTGATAAATTAAAATTTTAATTTTTTTTTAAAATTTAATAAAATTTGTTTTAACTGATTGAATGTGATTGAGTTTGTTCAAATTAATCTTAATTATAAATTTTAATTGAAATAAATGTTACAGAGCGTGCGTGTGAAAGGAGGAGTAAATTGAAAAAAAAAAAAACTATATTTATTGAACCAATGTTAAAGTTATTTAAGGAATAAATAACCACTTTAAAACGTACATTTTTGTCCATTTATTTATGTTTCAACGTTGATGTTGACAAGTGTTTACAAAAATGTACACACTTATTTATGTTTCAATATCTATGTTGACAAGTGCTTACAAAAAATGAAGGATTAGTAATTGTATTTGTTTTGATTTTTTATTAAATATTTATTTAAATTAAATATAATTTAATTAGATTTTAATTTAATATAAAATTTAAATTAAATTAAACTAATATGTTATAATTTAATTTAGATGGATTATATAATTTTATTATTATAAATTTTTTTAACTCTTATCTCTTACCTTTTAATACGTGTAATATATTTTCTTATTTTGATATGTATTATAATACATTCTTACTTTTTTTTTTTAAATTAATAATTTGTTGTTAAAAATGCATTGTATAAGTTTCGGATTAAGCGTATGTCAAATGAATATAATAAAATTATAAATGCATAAGAAAATGCATTGTATTATAAATTCAAAATCGAAAAAATGTAGACTAAATCATATATTTAACTTTTTTTTTCTTAAAATGCATTATTCTAACTTTATTTAAGAATAATTGCATTTTTATGTTTAATATATTTTTATTTATATATTTAAATTTTACTTAAATTTAAGAACAAATGTAGTAAAATTAAAATCTCAATATAATAATTAAGACATAAATTTGTTACATTCAAACCATACACATTCTATCTCTATTATTTTTACCTATCATTCTATTAAATATATCTTAAACAAAATATTTTCTCTTCTTCACTCACACTATTTCTTAGTTATTAATTCATCTTCTATCAAATAAAAACATCACATACACATATAAAAAAACTACTAGTTTCTGAATTAGAACAATTACATCAAGAAATAATATGGGTTGAAGTTATTTTTATTAATGATAGTTATAATTTTTTTCAAAAATATTTTTTAAATATATATTTTTTTAAAACAATTAAATACACTATATTTATATTTATTATAAATTGTGTTCAATAATTTTAATTTTAAATAAAATACGCTGAATTCAAATATAATCCATCAATTTTAAAAAGAAAAAAAAAATCAGTATCCATATATCATTATTCAAATTTTTCATATCTCTTTCTTCTTATCTGATTATATCATGTATAACAAATTCTTTTTTTCATTATACTATTTAGGATTTGAAGTAATGATGTATATTTTTCAAGTTAACATAATTGAATCTTTCCATTTCAGGCAACTTCACTGAAGTGTGGTGGAATAATAGTGGCATGCACATTTGATCATCGCATAGCAGATGCATATTCAGCAAACATGTTTCTTATTTCATGGGCTGCCATGGCCCAGCGCACCAGCTCCAACACTACCACCACCACTTCTTGTCACCCATGTTTTCGTCGTTCCCTCCTCAGCCCTCGCCGTCCAGGTTCCATCCACCCCTCTCTAAACCACATGTACACCTCCATCTCCGATCTCCCTCCCCCTCCGACCACCACCTCCACCGCTCTCCTCAGCCGCATATACTACGTCACGGCTGAGCAGCTCCACCGCTTGCAGTCCCTCGCAGCCACACGCACAAAACTCGAGTGTTTCTCCGCGTTCTTGTGGAAGATGGTTGCACGTGCAGCTTCAAGAGACGCAAATAGTAAAAAAGTTGTGGCGAAAATGGGCATTGTGGTTGATGGAAGGAAAAGACTAGGGAATGGTGACAAAGAGAGTGAAGCAATGATGGAGTGTTACTTTGGGAACGTGCTTTCCATACCCTTTGGAGGAAAACTAGTGGAGGAGTTGGTGAAGGAGCCGTTAGGGTTTGTGGTGGAGGCTGTTCACGAGTTTTTGGTGGCGGCTGCCACGGAGGAGCACTTCTTAGGACTGATTGATTGGGTGGAGACTCATAGGCCGGTTCCTGGAGTTTCAAGAATTTACTGTAATCGTGGCAACGAGGGACCAGCCTTTGTAGTGTCCTCTGGACAGAGATTCCCGGGGGACAAGGTGGATTTTGGGTGGGGGAAGGTTGTCTTTGCATCATACCATTTTCCATGGGGTGGTGAAGCTGGTTATGTTATGCCAATGCCAAGTCCTTTGGGGAATGGTGATTGGGTTGTGTACATGCACCTTGCAGAGAAGCAGTTGGAGATCATAGAGAGTGAAGCTGGTCATGTGTTTAAGCCCTTAACTTGGGACTACCTTAATCAATAATCGTTGATGTGGTGTTCTAGAGTATGTTGTTGATGTTCTGTTGTTCTGTGTTTCTTTAACCAGCTATCTAGTTGTGTAACAAAAATTCCATGTTAGGTGGTTGGTCAAGTAAAGTGTGAAACAATGTTGATTTGAAAGGGTTGTGTTTAGCCAATGGATATTGATGGTAAACCTTTGATGTGAATTTAGTATAATTATTCTACTGTCTTGATTAATGTTAGAAATTAAAGTGGAAGTAGAAGTAAATTTAGATGGAGCACGTTGACTTGGAAGTTAAACTAATCCTCAAACAAAGACTTCTCTATAAAAAGTTTCAAATATGAAAAAGGAAAAAACAGGAAAGCGTTTTTTGTTTCAGTTCCCAAAACCTCACTAATATTATACATGTTAACTTTAATTTTGGTCAAATTCTTATTATCAGTAAAATTTAAGAGTCAGGTTATTAATTAACTTTTCCAGTAACTTGGGTCAAAATCTGCGGAATTTTATTATGAACAGTGCAAGCCATAACAGTGATTAGTGCAATGCTTTGTAATAGCTTGTCAATTAGTGCCACAACACGAAGACCAATGAGAAACCAGAAACACCAATTTTCTTAAAGAAACCTCATTGTAATTTCAAATGAAGGTGAGGAAGATTTTAAATAATTGAGATTTTAAATGCTTGTATCAGTCATCGTCTTCTACTGCTTCATTAACGGTTTTCGACTTATCTCTGAAATGAGAATTGTTGGGTGTTGTTTGTAAAACGCCCCGATCTTGATAATATTTTTTTATGAAGGATGATTCTTGACTGCCCAAACAGTAACATTCTATAAGTTCTCTTCTTTCTCTTCCATTGTCTTATGGCTTATTAGACACTTCTAGTAGTATTGGTGAAGTTAGAGTTTCTTTGGATAATCTTTCTAGATTTAAATATACAAAAGAATAATCTAGTGCTGATAATTTCTTATTAGCTTAATTGTCATTAAATTTTAGGTGGATAATTTCTTTTATCTTAAAAGTTATAAAGTTAAATACTCTATATATTTGTGAAGTTTCATAGTATTCAAATATTCTTTCATCAAATTTTCTTAAAACTTTTTTATTATTTAAATTAAAATATTAACATCAAAATGATAAAAATAAGAAATAATAAATTTTATATCCTTCCATAATTGGTATGGAATTGAAGATAGATTTTATATAGATTCTATTATGTAAATAACACATAATAAAAATCTATATTTTCTCTACACGATCATATTTTTAGAGTTGAAAAATTGTGATTTATTTCAAAATTTTCACCAAATTTTAAAAAATTTCATTTTTAAATTTTCTTCCCTGATTACTTATAATAAAAATAATGGATAAAGTTCTTTTATTTTGAATTTTCTTACCGAATTTATGAAAGTTACAAAAAAACCTTAATTTTTATGGGTTATATAATTTTATTCAAGTCTATCTAATATAATTATCAACAATAACTAAATTTTTAATGTTTATTACTATTATTATTATTAGGTGAATTTTTTATAACATCAAACAAATTTATATACAGCAACTCAAGAGGTTTTATCTTTGAAATATTCTTTAGTTTTTTAGTTTATTTGTTGTTAACACATGTTTTACAGATGTATCTTTAAATAATATTATTGGTAAATCTTTAAAGAGGTTTTGTCTTTGCAGTTTAAAGATTAATCTCATATTTACATAACCATATTTATGATAATCTTTTATAGACATGAAACTAGAAACTTTTTGAGCTCATAGTTTACATAGTCCTATTAAATACAAATTACCTTGTTTATTAGCAAAAAATACATTTTGATTCTTATTATTCTTAATTATATATTTTGTCGTTTTTTTAATATAAAATTATATCCATTGTCACATAATTAATCTATACTTAGTAGATTATGTTTGAGACCTTCACTAATAGAATATTATAACTAGAGGGGGAAGGGTATATACCTATTCTTTCGACTCCCACTATCTAGCCTTTTTTATTTCCTCCAAAGATGACTTTTCCACCTTTCTTTCTCCTTAGTTCTTGGGACATAGACTTTTCTCCCTTCATGTGACATGAGTACCCATTGTCTACATACCATGATAGAGATTTCCTTCCTACGGTTAAGCAAATCTAAGAAATATTTTGTCTTTAGGTACCCATTTATCATTAGGTCCTATTTTGTTAGATTAAACCGTTTTAGCCTTTTCAGCGATTTATCAAATGTTGGTTCTCCAACTTTGACAAATTTAACAAAATTTAGATCGAGACATAAAACATTTCACTTTTTCAGTAAAGGCAAGACCAATTTCATTAGAAGGATGCTTGGAACATTTTATTAAAAGATTGAGTCTTTCATTTCCTTCAAAAGTTCTAATCACGACTTTAAGCATTGTATCATTTCATATAGTAGACAATTTACAGTTTGAACAGACTTTAAAATGCGTAGTCTCCTTCAACATACTATCATGTTCAAGTTCCAACTCATGCGAAGTTTTAAGCTCATTTTGTATAGCTTGGAATCTATTAAACATGGTTTAATGCTTTCATTGTCCTCTATGCTAAATAGTTCATACTATTTAGTTAGCAGACTCAGCTTGTTCTTTTTCAGTTCTATGGATCTTTTGTAAATGCTACTACGGTATCCCACATTTCTTTTACTCCCTTGTAAACATCGACTTTCTTATACTCTTCTTCAAACAAACACACATTAGTGAATTTTTAGCTTTAAAGTTCAAGAGATTTCTTTATTTTTATCATTAGACAATATACTTTGATTAAGAAGAGCTCTAGTATGATCTACTAGTATGTTATGAACGCGATTATACTAGTAGATCTACTAGAGTGATTATACATGTTAATATGATATGATTCAAAGAACGTAATTATATATTACTTCCACTAATCAAATTTTTCTCCTTTAAACAAGGATGAACGATTGACAACATAGTCTTTGTTTTTCATTTATAATTTTGAATATTTTTCCTCTAGTCCTATAAAGAACTAATCCCAAGAAACCAACTTTAATACAAATTGAAAAAAAAAAAAAGAACTCTAGAAAAATAAATTTAAATAGAGTTCTTATTTTCTAAATCAGTTTCAAAAAAAATAAGTTATTAATCACTTTGATACAAGATTTAAACTGTTTGTAATTAAGGTGTCTAATATCTTATAAAAATTAAAAAAAAAATGTTTGTATACCTAGGTAAAAGAGTATAAAAACTATATGTCTCAAATTTAGTCATTTTTAGCTTGAATCTTACTTTGACTTGCAAACGTATAAATATAAAATAAAAGATAGTTAAGAAACTCCAAATTTCAAATAAAAACATAGTACCCCAAATGAATCATAATATAAAACTCCATATAATGAATAAATCTAGTTTTAGCATGAGGAAAACATACCTCTTTTGGGCAAAAGTGAAAAGTTCTTTCACCAATGGTAAAAGACTCTAGTTGTAATGAAGAGATATTCCCACCATCAATAGAAGATTCTCCCATCAATCTAGCCATTTTATCACAAAGCCACAAGATCATCATGAGCCTATCAATAAAGAGGTCCATCAAATACTTGAATAGCAAAATTAAGATAATTGAGTCATCTGATTGATGTAGCTTGGTATTTGATCCTGTGTATGATTTTGGCTAAACTGGTATTACATTCAAGCAATCACATCTCACACATAAATGATTTTCTTGCATTCTCATTTACAACAAATATTTCAAACATACCATTTGTCACTATAGGGTAGAATCTAATGAAAAAAATGTCAAGAAATAAAATACAAATGGTACTCACTTCAAGCAAAAGCAATTTCAATATTTTCTGTTCATACTCTACAATTTCAAAAACAAGGTAGCATTATACAATTTAAGGAAAGTCTTGGATCTACTTAAAAAATTCAGAGGGAGCATTAGATTTGAGAGCTATCACATTGAAATTATTAGGTTTGAGAATAGATTATATTTATCATCATGCATATATGATAGTATATTCTCCAACGTTAATAGGTTTCTAAATCACCCTCGTTCATGCGACACATCTCAAATGCAATCCTAAAAACTTTCCTCCTGTATCAAGTCAAATAAAACCAATTCAAAAGAAAAATATGTCATGTTAGGGTTTAGGGTTACTTACCAGATTCGAGTGGATACGAATTTTGAGGACGTTATGAGAGGTGACTCTTGCGATTTCTCATGATTCCTTGAAATAGCTTAAACATGCTAGACGCACGAGCAAGAGCACACCTTCAACATGACAGGTAGAGATGATGTAGATTCACTTAGGGTTCTAGTTAGGGAGTTTTGGTTAAGATTCATGGAGAATTGGTTATTAAAGAACGATGAAAAATATATTCAATTAAATAAATATTTTTAAAATTAATTATATGATCATAAGTAATAGGTAGATAATTTGTAGTAATGCCCGTAATGAATAATTATATTTTTCATCTTCATTTGTATCTAAAATCAATGATAATAAATTTATTTATGTAAGTAAAATAAGTATGTAATTAAAACTTTACCTAAGGATTTTAATTTGTATGTAATATTTTATAGATAATTTTTGCATTTTTTTATTGATGAAAACATATTTTTATATTAGTTCACTCTAAGTTATTTTATGTTTTTTATAAATTTTTTTTAAAGAGATTTCATGATTATAATGAGTTTTAACAATTCTTGATTTTACACAAATACACAAATATCATTCATGGTTAAACACTTACATTTCTTAAGTTAAGAATATATAATATCACTCTTAGAAAAATACAAATTTTAAAATAAAAATTTATATAAAATTCAGCTCTTAATGACATAATAAAATCAATACAGTACTTTTGGTCAATAAGATAACTTCTCAATAAAGAATATGAATGTATATTTCTTACAAAAATGTTCAATTAAAAATTATTTTTTAATAAAAAAGATAAAAGGATCTCTAACCAGAGTTATAATGTAATCATTTGAAGAACACTTTGTTTTTTTTTTTAATATTGTTTTGTTTCTGCTACTTATAAAGGTTCATTCAATTTCACTACAACATAATAGCCTTTAGATAACAGTTTCGCATGGCTTATAATAGCGGTTAAAAATAACCGTTATTAAAAAAATAAGATATAATAGCGGTTAGTGTGGAACCGCTATTAAAACTATATTTTAGATAGCGGTTCATGTGGAACCGCTATTAAAACTATATTTTAGATAGTGGTTCATGTGGAACCGCTATTAAAACTATATTTTAGATAGCGGTTCATGTGGAACCGCTATCTAAAGTGATAGCCTTATCTATCTAAAGTGATAGCCTTATCTTTTATGCTCCGTAGCTGTTCCCGTGCATTGGGTGGTGATCAGCATTTCGTGACACCTGAGGCATGAAAGGATGAAAGATTAACACATTTCTCGTATTACTTTAATCGAGAGCATAATGATTTCACTCAAATTTCCACGTTGAAATTTTCTGGGATGTTTAATCAGATAAAGGCCTAAATATAAGCCCTGACCCATTTTTTACTATCTGTACCAAATTGTAAGATATGAAAAATCATTCTTGGAGCCACTTAACTGTAAAACTTCCCTAACATGGTATGATTGCATGAGATCTCTATGACCTAGTGATCAAGACTTCCATCCTTGCTAACCCAGTCTGATAACTAAATTCAATTTCAGTAACAGGCTGGTGAAACTATGCTTTGAGGGGGCAAATTAAAAGAAAATTACCATTTTAGTTATCAGTATCAAGATTTAAGCATTAATCATTGACACTAATAGTTTTCTTTTCAACCAGATAGGTTGACCCTGGTTTCAACCAAATATCTCTCTATAGTGTGGAGGAGACTCCTACAGTAAAGCCAAGACTCCACTTGAAGTAGGACGGCCACATACGCAAGCTAAAGAAAACAACATATGCTATACCATTTTGATTTTTCTTTTCTTAGGGACTGTGGATGGTACAGTAAGAATATGAAGAGTTAAAAGAAAAAGACACACAGAGAGCTCATCCCTCCATCTACGCTACCAAACTTGATCAGCAAATGATGTCGGTCCAAGAATTGTACCTGCCCATGAATTGAATAGATGTAAATGTTACATTCCTTATAGTATGCACAGGTGAAAAAACATAAAGGTTTAATCCATTAGTCAAATTTTCTTGAGATGATAAAACTGTGACAAAGTCATTTAAGATGCATAATATGTGTCAAAGACCCTACCTTCCAGATAATCAAATCAACGTAATCTTGAAAGTGGAAGTAAAATTTCTTCCTAAGTCCTTGAATCCTCTGGTAGATAGGGGGGAAATAATAAAAAATTAATTTTTGCATATTAAAAAATTGAATTGGAAAGATACAGAGCTAAGTCATATATGCACAACAGCCAATGTGGTGTACACCTAAACCTAGGAACACAGAAAATAAAAATAGCAAAAATTACAAAACAGTAATTAGGAAAAATGGAAGGGGTAAACATTTAAGAAGGTACACCTCTTAAACAGTGGGAGTTTACAAGAAACATTGAAAAAAAGGGGGTTTTGATGCAGATCCACCCTCTGTACCAATCATCCACCGAACAAAGAATATAACGGAATATTTTATAATGATAAAAAAGCGAAGTAATTGAAAGTGAAGGAAAAAAGAGAGAAGAAATTGACTCACTCGTTATGTGTGAGAGTCCGAATGATGGTGCGAAAGGAAAAGGCGAGAGCAACGAAAGAATGGAGGATTATGAGAGAGTGCAAAGAGAGTGCAGAGCGAGCGCGAGGTTAAAGAAAGGGGTTTAGGGTTTTAAAAATTAGGACTTTAGATAGCGGTTCAATAAATGACCGCTATCTAAACTACATTTCTTATAGCGGTTCAACTGTGTAACCGCTATCTAAAGTTATGATAGCGGTTCCACGTGTCAACCGCTATTAAAAGGCAAGACATTAGATAACGGTTATTGAACAACTGCTATTATATCTTACTTTAGATAGCGGTTCCTACTCAACCGCTATTAAAAGTCACTTTAGAAAGCGGTTTGTGCCTAACTGCTATGTAATATATATTTTTAAAAGTGGTTTCTCTTAACCGCTATCTAAAGTGTCGTTACGCGAACCCCATTCTATTGTAGTGTTTATAACTTTTATGAAAACTTATTCCTTAAAATAAGTTGTTTCTGAACTTTTAATTTGACAAGATATGAACTTTTTTGTGATTTTTAATGTATTTTGCCTTTACATGAAATGAGATATTAATAAATCTTCTATTTTTCTTATATTTATCAAATATTTTTATAATTGAGATATTGTTAGATGACAAACATCAGTAAAGTATATTATATATTAATCACTTAATTATCAATTTTTTTTAAAGTATTAATAATTTTTTAAAGGAAGAAATTTTGTATTTATTTTTTTTAGAAATAGTTATAAAAATAGAAAAAAATAAAAAAATAAAAAAAATATTTGATAATAAAATAAGTATTTTTTATTATTTTTCGAGATCTAAAATTTAAAGAAAGATTTAACTTAATTTTTATTTATTTTAGGAATGAAACAAAACACATAACTATTGGTGGTGAGTTTAAAGAGGAATAACATCAAAAAAGAGAAAGTAAGAAAGAAGATCCAGAATCAACTGAGACAATAATTCTACAATTTATTTTTTACCACTTTAAAAATATTGAGAAAGATAACTTAATTTATGATTTAGGATTTTATTGAAAAATAAATATTAAATCTGATTTAAATTAAAACTTCTTATATATTTAAATGATAAAAATAAATTTAAATATATTTACTGAGATAATTTTAAGATGAATATAGAGTAATTATTAAAATAATTAGAGAAATAAATTATTATAATAATTATTTTTAAAAATCGTATAAAGATAAGGGATTGTTTAGAAAATATAGTAAATTTCAATAATATTAATTAATGGATAAAAATAAATAAAGAAATATAGAAAAAAAAATAGATACTTTTATTATGTCTTTTTATTCTTTTTATTGAAAATTTTAAAATGATTTTATTTTTAATTATTATTTATTTTCTTTATTAAAAATTTTAAAATAACTATATAAATTTATAGATAGAACACTCTACATATATTCAATTTATCGATTAAATTTACCAAAAAATTTTATAATATATATAAAATTATAAAATTATCTTCAGAAAATTTAAATATTTATTAATTAACGTACAATATCTTAAACAATATAGAACAAAAATAAATAATAAAAATACATATATAATGTAAATAACAGGTATTATTATAAATAATGTCTAATAAAAAATAATAAACATACAATTTCTAACCGAGTAACATCACATATTATTCAATTATAAAATATAAATTTTTTAAATTATTTATTAATGAAATTTAAATAGATAGATAATTAAAGGATACGTTGTTAACAGTTATATGTGATTTTAGTGATATAATACATGTACGTCAAATAAATTATACTAATATATATGCACATGGTGTGTTACGTAAGTGACGTACATTCAGCTTAAGCAAACAGAAAAACATTTTTATTGAAGCGTCTTTGTTGGAATGCTTTTTTAACATGTTAATTACAAATTGATGGCCTTATTATCCAAGATTACCACAATTAATCGCAAATTCATGATGATACAGTGAAATACAATATTAAACTTAAACATTAAATATGTGTTGTCTTATAAGAAAATCTATTGCATCCATTTTACATAAATAAATCTCACAATGTTATATTATTTTCAAGTAATTCTTATAAATTTTTAACGATAAAATTTTATAGGAGTTATATATTTAGAAATTTTATTTAGATTTCAATTTTTATAATTTAAAAAATTAATTTAATTATTATAATTAAAGACATGTTGATTTTAAAATGTTTTTATAAGATCTATATCTTAAATTTAATATTTTTACTATGTAATTATTGTTTATTAGATATGTAAATTTACATTATTTGGGTAAACATGGATGGAGCAAATAGTAACACAAAAACATTTGATTTAACCTCTAAAAGATTATATGAGAAAGCCAACTCACATTCGTTTGATTGCTATTTTATTGGCTCAAAGTGGCTATGTGGCTACAAACATGTTCACCACAAAATTGGGGAAGAAAAAGGGAAACCCTTTTAGGATTCGAAAAGTGCACGAAAGCATCATCATTGGACAAGAGGAAGAAGAAAACCTCAAACTCTGACTCATTCACACATTCATGTCATGGTCACCTTCATGACACGACACCCACAAAACCTCCAAAACAGTCTAAATTCAATGTCTCAAATGCTTGGAAGATGCACCAAAACGTAGACCAAACCATGCCCTAGAATTCAAATGCACCTGATTAAGAGTCTTATCAAAACTTTATTTTCTTAATATCTCATTTTTAAAATATTATTTTTCTTAATACATCATTGCTTGATGTTTCATTTGATGTATTGTTTTGAAAAACAAAATTGGTGTTACAAAAGAAAAATATTGTGTACTATCATGCCACGCTCTAGGAGAGTCTCTACGAGAAAACGAAGAAAATAATAAAAAAAAAAACTCATAATATTTAATTCAACCCATTAAAGTTGATCTAACTTGTTTGAATATTTTTTACAAGGATTTATATTCAAACTTCGTTGCTGTTGTAAATAATATTGATATTGAATTCAGTTCAGATAAATTTGTATGTGATTTTAATTAATTTATTTTTACCATTACGTTTATAGGAAAAGAAAAATTATAATCTGCCAATAGTTAATATTTTCTTATTCGTATAAACTTGTATATATTTAGTTCAGAACTTCCGACTAGAAGGGTTTGAATATTTCAAGTGTACACGTTTACGTTTTGGTAACATTTAAAATTTTGTTATACATACTTCTTCAATGAAATAAATGAGGAACTCATTTATTCGATAGTTTACAAGAATGTTAATTCATTTTCTCTTTATAGAATATTTATCATCTAAAGACATTTGTTTATCTCCTTAATAATAATACTACATATAAATAGTTCTCAAGCACATATTTTATAGTTATATATACATTACTATTAAATAATGCGAGTAAAATCTTCGTCGATCTTACATCACATGATAACTTGATCTATGTGATTAAGAAAATCATTCGAAGTCTGGATATTTTCTTACAATGGTAGATCTCAATAATTTTATATACACTAAAGTTATAACAAATAGCGTCCCATGATGACTATTTGAGTTCGACTCTGTGAGGTCCCAATTTTGAATAAATTCTAAGCCCACTTATTAAAAAAAGAAAGAGATTATAAATAGTCTATTTAACCCTAATCCTCTCATTTTTCTCTCTTGGTTTTAGAAAATCCTAATTTTTCTTCTCTCAATTCCTTCCAAGAATTCTCTTTCAATTATTATCTCTTTGAAAATCCGAGAACACTGGGGGAAAGAGCGTGAAGAGTAGATTAAGTATATCCGAATAGAATTTTATTTTAAGATCCTTTAAAGGTAAGGGAAGTTAATTAAATAAAATTATTCATGATTTATTGAATTATTATATGTGTTGATGCGTTATTATGCGATATTTATGAGAATTATATTGATTATTATATGTGAAATTGTGATTTTGGTTTTACTCTAAGATTGAGATCCTATTTCGGCTTGATTTTATTTCGAATTTCGGAAAGTTTTCTTCATGAAAGTTGTAGGCCTAGATGTTATCTAACTCCTGGATTTTATTTCACCTAAAAAGGATATGTATAACTCAAGATACGATTTTTTTCGTAATTAAAGATCAAGCTGTCAGGAAAATTATTCGCTTTGAAATTACAAACTCCTTTTGGGATGTTTCGGTTACGAATTTGGGAAAGTTGTCTTCATAAAAGTTTTAACCCTAGATGTTAGCTAATCAATGATTTGTATTTCACATAAAAATAATGTGTAAAACATAAGATATGAATTTTTGAGTGATTAAAGGTCATGCTATGAGGATGAGCGAGATGTTTTTGGAACTATTTTTTTGCTTGAGCGAAAGTTTATTATTTTTGGATAAATATTCATATTCTAATTTGTATTAAAAGAGTATATATATGTGAAATATGATAAAATGTTATAAGATATTTGTTTTATAATTAAACTATTGAGTTATGTGATATGTGAATTAGTGATGTATTGTGATTGGATTGGATTAGTGATAATGATATGAATTTTATTTGTGAATTGTGACTAAGGTCACAAGGACTTGTGAGGGCAAAGGTGCCAATGAGATTGAGATGGAAATGGAGCTAATGAATTGTGATGACAGTGGTGTCAATGAGATTTAGATGACAGTGGTGCCAATGAGATGAGATGGTTAGTGTCTATGAGATTGTAATGAACTGTGAATTAGATTGTGTTGTTGTGTGTGAGTCAGATAGTTACCATGGGGTACTATTTGGTGTAGCTTTAGTGTACATATGGAATTCTAGATATCTCTGAAGGAGGTATCCAGACTTTAATAGGATTCTAGTCACATAGACAAGGGTACCATGTGGCGGAGGTCGATGGAGGTTTCGACTATACTTATCACTGAGTGGGAGGAGCCATCAGTTCTTTGATAGGTGTGTGTGGGAATCACCCTGACATGCGGTTACTAGAATGGAGATAGGCGTGTAATCCTAAGGTGAAAAATACTCTGAAGGGATTGCAATCCTGAGGTGAAAAAGACTCTGAAGGTGTTATGAATGAATGTGTGTGATTAAGAACGATTATGATGGTTTGAACATCTGAAGATATTTAGATAAATGATTGTGAGGATGAAATTATGAATTATATATATTTTGATTGGTTTTGTTTACATTAGCTTACCCTTTCTGTTTGCGTTTGTGGTTTTGTTGATACTGCGATGATCGTGTCTTGACACGGGAGCAGATAGCAATGTAGGTGAAAGCTAGACAATAGCTTCAAGTTTTGCTTAAGGAAGAATTTATTTTATGCTGAAGAATAATTTTGCAACTTTTAATTTATTATGAGTTTTTGTAAAGACTTCTTATTTTCAAGTGATAAACTTGAATAGAGTGAATATTCTATGAGTTTAGACGTTTTATATTTTATGATATCTTGAAATTATTAATAATTAATAGGTAGATTTTATTCTGTTATAGACACAAAATAGGTATTTTTTTGTTCGTTACAGACCCACTCAACACAGAACATCATATCGTTTGTAGTATTAAATCTCAATTCATTTACTAATCACAGTCACAAAACAATTCTAGCATTTTCAAGCACATCATCATACCAACATTCTCATCATATTCCTTCAATCCATTCTATAATTCTCTTTTCATCCTTTCATTGTAACAATAAGCACTCTGATCCAATTACAAACAAATTCAATATCTTTACATCCAATATTCTATCTAATTATCAACAGGTATGGTCACTCTAGTTTACACTAGTTCCACATTCATTCCCTTAATAACAATTCTATTTAACTCAATTAAAAATCTTACATTTATACATTAAAATAAATTCTCAATATTGATAACAACACCATGTTTAATTAGAAATTATGAAAATTCATACAATCATACCAAAGATTAATAAATACTCCTATTTCATCTCATAACATCTCAATTACCTTATATAAAAAAAATCATTTTGAAGTCAGGGTATTCTCGCTCGAGCAAACTAGTTTCACTTAAACGAAAACACTCCCGAGAGTAACTCAAGGTTTGAGACATTTTTATTCAAGCAAAAAGTGGTTCGCTTAGACAAAAACACAACCGAGAGCACACTCAACTCTGAAGCATTTTTACTCAAGTGAAACCATCATCGCTCAAGTGAAAATAAACCCGAGAGTAGTCCTAGAATTACTCACTTGAGTGAAATCCATTCACTCAAGTGATCAAAGTTACGTACAATGTAAGTAATCTCCCTAATCAAGCTTAATCATCAAACCAAACTCATGATTATCATTTCAAATGTCTAAGATTCAATTCATGCAACCACTAGCAATTCAGTATCACAAATTTCACAACACACATAACAATTTCACTATCAATTTACACAAAATTTACTAAATGCACCAAGTTCTCCCTAATTTAAATTCATTGAATTCAAATAACTTCCCTTATCTCAATTTTCAGCAAGCTTCTTAAAGATTCAAAAGATTTTTTGAAAAAAAATTACAAGCTAGTTTAATAACCTATACACCAAGACATCGTAATTAATCTAAATCATCAAGAACCTAATCAAAATCCTTCAAAATCCATAAATTCCCCAAAATTTATCCTTAAATTAAGAACCCTGAATTAGAATTAAGAGAACTGCATCATTTAATATATACTAATAATGGATTCATACAAAGTAAAAAATTATATGAACAAATCATAATAATAACATTTAATAACAAATGAGTCAAACAAATACCAAACTAAATTATACTTATGCAAAACATATATCTAATATGTTTAATCAGATTCTAAGTTAGAGATGTTAAAGTCATCTTCAAATTCATCCTCTGTATCTTCTTTTGAAGCAAAATCATTTTATAAATCTTCCTTTACATTATCTTCTACTAAGTCAAAGTCATCTTAAGATTCTTCCTCTACATTATCTTCTTCTAAGTCAATTATTTCTTCATTAATTTGATCTTGATATGATGATACATTTCGAATTTCCATTTCTTCACAATTAACTTCTACATCTCGCAATCCAGAAACTTGTTCAACTTCAATCAACTCATTGACATATGACATTTCAACAACTTGGTATGACACTTCACTTTGTCTGAGGTTAGATTCTAACAACCTCTCAGTTTCGTTTTCAGTGCAACACACCAATCACGTTTGTCAATACATGATGTTGGATATGGAATATAATACACTTATCTTACATTGCAATGATAAATGGATCATATGACATATATCTTCTATCCATTCGAATGTCCACATTTAAAAACGTTTGGACACACAAATAAAAAATTATTCTTTCCTTTAGAGTATGAGTCAGTTGTAACATTTTGTTAGTAAGAATTACAGAAAATAGTCATTGTTGCAATTACAAACAATCTGATTTTACCTGGTACTGTGTAATATAAAGCACTTGACAATTATTGCAAATTTTAAGCAGCAAATTATAACAACTACAAATATATTAATGAGAAAATGTAATTATTTTGTGAAGTCAATAAATTTGTGAAAAGTAGATAACAAGAACAAATAATTTATTTGCACTACTTTTGAATTTAATGTTAATGCATGCGAATGATCTTTAGAAACTAGATATTCTGCAGCTTCAATTTAAAAATACAATAAGCAAGTTGAAAGCGAGTAGCCTGAAAACTGAGCAACACATAAATGTCCATATTTTGACATAAATATTCATTTTCAAAATAGATAAAAGTATCAAACAAATTAGAAATTAAGTAGTTCGGGTTTATCTAAATAAGTCTTTTCCTTATTATATACGTTGGCAACTAGCATATTTTCATTTGCCTGCAAAATATTCAAATTAGATATGGGTGATTACCAAAGTGAAATATAAAATTTAAAATATTTATTTTTAATTGTCTTAACAAAAACGCATATCAAAATACCACTTAAGACTTTCAAAACAATTGTGTTATGTTATGAACTACTTTTCTAAAGTTCACTCTAAGCAAACCTACATCACTTTCCCTCTTATCTCAGCAAATCCACCTTCCCTCTCATCTCAGGAAAGTAGGACATTTCATAAAAATAAGTTATTTCTGACTCGCTAACAGTCACTCCTTACCCTACTTAACTTCACTCTTCTCACAATTGTGGGTCACTCCTTGCCCTACTTATAACTTCACTCATCTCACAATTGGTGATCCACAGGTGTTTTTAATGAGAGATTTTAAGGAATTAGACTTCTCTTTTATCTCCTCCACCCATCCGCAGAGGGTTTTATTACACTGGAATAAATTTCTTCTTCCATTTCCGAAAAGTGAATGGAAAGCTAAAGAACCGGCAATCAAAGCTTCCACTAAACATTTTTCTTTAGTTTTTGAAACATAAAAAATTTAGAAAAGATTTGAGAAATAGATGAAGAAGAAGCTTTTTTAAAGGTTGTGGAACTGCTCTAAGGAAAAAGGATTGGAAATGAAAAGGGAAAGAAGAAGGGAAATTTGGGTTTAAAATCTAAACCCGAACTCTCTCATCTTCCTATAATATAAATAATAATAATAATAATAATAATATTATAAAGAATAATATTAATATTAAATAATTTATTTTAAAAAAATTAAAAATTATGAATATAATAAAAATAAAAATTATGTCTTTTTATTTTATTATAAAATATTTATTAATTTAAAAAATATTAAATATAAAAATAATAAATAATAATATTAAATAGTAATAATAATATTATTATTAATAATAAAAATAATAAATATGAAAATATTAAATATAAGTAATATTAATGATATTATTATTAATATTAATATTAAGTAATTTATTTTAAAAAATTAATAATTATGAATACAATAAAAATAAAAAAGTTATAAATTTTATTATAAAATATTTATTAATTTAAAAAATATTAAATATGAAAATATTTTATTTTAAAAAAAAATAAATACTCTATAAATTTATATGTAAAATATATTATATAATTATATTTTTTTATGTAAAATATTATCTATAATTTAAATTTATATATAATTTTTGTATGTAATTTATATTTATATACGAATTTTTATATATATAATTTGTAAATAATATTATAATTATATATTAATTGTAAAATTTTGTATATAATTAATTTATTGTAGTCTAAGTACCATGACACATGTAATTAACTTAATTCAAATTTTGTCCTAAGGCAAGTGGTTTGGTTTTTATAATATTTACTTTAGTTTTTCCTCCAACTTAATTAAATTTTAATTAGGTTAAATTTTCCAGTTTATTTTGTTATTTAATAAGTTAACTCAATTATAATTGGATTAGATTTAGTTCATATTTAGCTATTTAAAAGTATATTGTCTCTTAATGAAAACAATTTTAAAATAAATATTTTTATGATAGTTGTTGTAAGATGACTACAATATTTATAACACATCATTACTAGAAAAAGATTTTTTTACGTCGGTTATATTGGATATTTAACGTCGGTTAACGTAACGTTATTGAATGAGATGTCGTTAAATTTAACGTCGGTTAAGGAAATAACTGACGTTATATCCTAAACTTTCAACGTCGTTCATTTAAATAACCGACGTTGAAAGTTTAGGATATAAATCATTTAGAACAATCTAAATAGAACGTAAAAAACCATTACCACAACACATCACGAAATCCAAATCACTGACAAATTCCAAATTAACGTAAAAGCACAATGCACAGATCTGGAACGGTCTAAAAAGAAACAGTTAAAGAACAAAAGAAAGGTTACCTTACGAAGAGGACTATCTTTGGGGAGAAAGGCTCCAACCGTTTTCCCGTACACTTCGCAAGTGGAGAAATGGATAAGGCGCTTGTTATTCTCCGAATAGTATTTCACCTACAAAGAACGAAACGACGTCAAATCGAAAGCAAATCTTTAAGATTCGAAATTCGAACTGAAACATAATCGGAAGAAGAAGAGTACCACGGGGAGCGCGTCGATGAAATTGTTGTAAATGGTGTTGAGCGGGCGCGTGTTGTAATCATTTAGAACAGATTGACAACCTGGTACCTTCCTTTTTCTAACTAATCTTAGAACATTATGATAATGTGGTTTACACATAATAGGAACTGAAAAACTACCAAAGGGAAAAAATTTACTGAGCAGTCACTGCAAAGGGAAAAAAATCGCGAGAGAGGGAGATAGGGGCTAAACCCTTACCAGTAGGCGGCGAACCACAAATATCCTCGACGGCAACAAGCAGAAAAAACCCAAACAACCACTGGCGGCGGTGGTGGCGGTAGAAGAGGGACTCACGAGAAAGGGAGAAACTATGAAAAGCGCGCAACAAAATAGAAGAGATCGCGCTGCTGGGAGTTTTGAAATAATAATCATCAACGTCGGTTACTAAATAAAACGATTATAATACCAAACAATGTTGATACTCATACTATCAACGTCGTTTAAATAAATAACCGATGTTGTAATATTTTTTATAACGGTTATATTTGTAACCGACGTGGAAATGTAGTTATATTTACAATTTTACCACCATGTGTAAAACAACGTCAATTATATTTACAACCAACGTTATTATATGACGTTAAATCACTTTCTTCTAATAATGCATTCACAAACATTATTTACATTATAAATACGAAATTATTTTTCATAATAAAATTAATAGACAATTGATAATTTTAATATATATTTGTTGTGTGTAGTTAGATTAGGTTAGGTTATTTGGATTTGATAATTATTATCCTATTTATATTTTATCCAATTCTAATTTGAATGTATTAAAAAAGTCAACCGAATAAAAAAATTATTATTAGGTTAAGTTTGATTGAACATATTTGGAATTAACTAGAAGTGCTTAGATTCTCAACATGTCATTTTAAGCTCTTTTTTTTTTCTTTTTTTGGAAGTTCTATAATTTTATATTTATAGAATTTTTATGTTTGTAAAATATTATGATTTAGAGTTTTGAGAGAATGCAATAATTTTTCTCTATTTTTCTTATTTGATCCCATTTTCCAATTTTTTAATTGTTTTATTAATAAGCTGAATCACCCAGTATTTCAGTGTAGGTTGTTAGTTAAAATAAAAAGGTTGTTAAAGTCACTAACATTGATATGCCGAAAACCATTTATTATTATCCTGATTTCATGCACGGTGTTCCAAAAATATATGAATGATATACTTTAGGTTTACATTACTCTCTATTTAAACAAACTTGGCGTATACACAGGGATGAACCTACGTGTATTATTAGTATGAGGCACATGTCGCTACTTAATTTCAAAATATTTTAATCTTAAGACTGTTAGCTTTTTATTTCTGTCATTCTCTTACACTACCTCTGTTTTCCTAACTTCTATTATATTATTTTTACATTAATGTTAGACGTATATATTAAATGTTGTTTTTAGTGTTTAGAATGTCGTTTTCAATACAAGTTTTTTTTATAAATAAAAATAAATATATTAATAAAATTAAAAGTATAAAAAACAATTAGAAGTATATAATATATAATTATAAAAAGATGTGTTAAAAATTCAGCAACTAATCAGATAATTATCCCTCTCATTATTATTCAATGACTTAATCTACCTTACACAAAATAAAGAATTTATACACTATTAACTAAAAGTTTCAAAATTATTATTTACTCTATTAATAATCTACGACCAAGTTCTGACTTGAATTAAATAAAAAAATCTTATTTGCATTTACTTTTTTATTTTGAAATAATACCTCATGTCTATATAACGAAATAGATCACACTACTCCAACTCAGAATATATTTATTTTAAATAAATTTTTTTAACAAAAATCATTTCTCTCCTACTTAATTTTATTATATATTTTCTCAAATATTTATACGACGAGTAGAAATATATTATATTGAATTATGTATATACATGATAAAGTTATTCTAAAAAATTACAAATATACATGTATTACTCTATCTTTTATCTGAACTAAGATATTATATTTCTCTCACTAGCAAATATCAGAGTCATAATACTCTACACCATATATAGAAAAAAGAAAAATATATATATATATATATATATATATATATTTATTGGTTATAAGTTTGAGTTATTGCTAGAGCATATGATAAAATATTAAAATCTTAATCAAATGCACATGCTTGATGCTGTGACTTTTTTCTCATAACACAATCTTTATAGATCTAAGATAATATCTCATCGATGCAAAATCTGTATCTTTTCCTTCTAAGTAATAAAAAAATACATGTACATTGGACTGAAGCTTCTCTTATATTATTACAAAAATCCTCTGTTATTTTATCAAAGATTGTCAAACTAATAAGCAAATAAGGTTAGGTTGGTAGTTAAGGAGACACTCTGTTTTTTATTTTCATCACATTGGATCAATATTCATCTATGTTTTATTTAGATTAGAGAGTTAACTTAAAGAAATGAAAAAAATTAATAAAAATTAAAATAAATAAATTTATACAAATTTGTGTTTCACAATTTTTCATGGTTGAAATTAAATGGAATGTTAGGAAATATGGAATAGCTTTTCCAAAATTTATTTAGATTAGTTTTAAAACTATTCAATTGAAATTATGAGAGTGATTTATTAGATTTTGTACACTCTTGTTAACTTATTTTAATAGTTATTGTGGTAAAGTTTGTCAACTTAAGCATATTGAATTAAACCCAAAGACTATAAACTCTCACATTTGACTAAACTATTTATTGAAACAGACCCTAATCTTGATTGATGTGAAAAGTAAATTAAATATATACTTATGATCATGGAAATAATAATATTAATGGAAAATTTGACTGTCCAAGTACAATTGCCTATTCAGTATCCTTTCAGATGAGTCGACATGACAGTTACACAAACCAAAGTTTACAACTTCACATTGATTACGTTTCAATTTTTTCTAATCCGTGGTAGAGATTAATCATTTAAGACAGTGAAATTTATGTATGAAACTGTATTTTATATATATATATATATATATATATATATATATATATATACATATACTCTGATCTCAGATTAAATGTTTAAAAACAAAGTTATTTTTGTGAACCACGAGCTCATGCCAAACCATGTTAGTGCCAGTAATTGAATGTTTATGCTAAACAAGTGTTTCTCAACCACATTTTTAAGCAACATGCAAGTATAGAAACAAAACCAAACCAAAAATTGGACCACAAATTCACAACCGCTAAAAAGGGTCGACAGAGAGAGTGTGGGTTGGGGAATCAGAGTGAGAGGAATAGTCTTGCATTAAAGACAAACAACTTGTTGAAGTTAAAGATTACAATACCACCGTCCATACGTTTACATGTGTCAGCTAAGGTTACAACTGAGCATATTCCTCAACAAGAGATTGCCTTTACATTTAGCCTTCCAATCAAATTTCTCTCCCTATCCTCACACTCACAAAAATGGGTTGGTCCTAAAACTTGTGACAGCCTCACAAAACCAACTATTTTCCCAACACTAGTGGATCCTCAGAGTTACTTACAACTACTCAAATTTTCTACTTTTCTCCCTCTCCTTTTGTGTTCTGGTGTGCACTTCATCATTCATAGGTGCAGCACAAGAAATAGGAGGAAATTTCATAGTGCTTGAGATGTCTGGTGTTCTTCTTTGGGTGAGTTGTGGACCCAAGGAGAACCCCATCTCTATTGTTGGTCTTTCAGGGAGAGGTGTTAGGAGCCAGAGGAGGTTTGGACTGTGCAATGGGATCAGTTTTGCAAGCTTTTCACCTGCAGTGGCAGACCCTTCAAGATCTTCAGAAGAGAGGGTCTATGAAGTTGTATTGAGGCAAGCAGCACTGGTCAAGGAGCAGAATAAGGGTACTAAGAGAGCTCTGAATTTGGACAAACCAATTGAAGGGGATTTAACCAATGGTGATCTGTTGAGTGCTGCTTATGATAGGTGTGGTGAAGTCTGTGCTGAATATGCCAAGACATTTTATCTAGGTACTCTCTATATATATATCTTGTTTTGGCCTTTTCTTGTTTTTCTTAATCATTGTCTCGTGTACTAATGAGCTGTTGTTGTTCATTTTTTCTATATTAAGAAACTTTAGTCATTGGCTAACTGTTCTGAAGAAGTAATCCCTTCATTGTTCAAATTTGACACTGTTCACTTCCTTCTTGGTTGATTCTACATGATTATTGACTTGGCCTAATAGAGGGTTCTCTTTTATTTACTCTTGTCCATTGCATTATGCCTAAATAGTGACTTCACTTTGTTGCAAAATGCTTACTATAATTGAAATGGTTTATTTATTCCCAAGGCAGCGAGGACCCAAAGTCCATTCAATGATTTCAAATTTTAGTGACTCTCCTTTGTTGGTGTATTTAATGTTTCTTAGTATATGTTGTTGTTGTGGTTGTCAATTTGATTGGTTCATTCTGAACTGCAAATCTCAGGCACACAATTGATGACCCAAGAGCGCAGAAAAGCTATCTGGGCCATATATGGTATGTGTGCTTATCCTAATTAGCATGCTACAAAAGTTTATCCAACGAGACTTGTGGTCCATTTTTTATTTATTTTATTGAAATTGAAATTGACTACACTTTGTGCACTGCAGTGTGGTGTAGAAGAACAGATGAGCTAGTGGATGGCCCTAACGCTTCTCACATCACACCAAAGGCCCTGGACAGGTGGGAAAAAAGATTATGTGATGTTTTTGAAGGGCGCCCTTATGATATGTATGATGCTGCCCTCTCAGATACAGTCTCAAAGTACCCAGTTGATATACAGGTAGATAATAACACAAGTCCCAAAACTGGACTCTGAAATTGAACCTTTTACCTTCCTAGTTTGTAGGGAAAATAAATCTTTATTTACATAATAATTCAAACTGGTCAATAAGTGTTTACATCTCACATCAACTATACTTAAGACCATGATAGACTTTGACATTCCTTACCTCATGAACTAGTTTTTGAGTTGAATTAAGCCCAGAAATGTCATCATAGATCTAATACTGACTCATTCTTAAATGTTCAAAAATCTACCTTGACTTCTAACTTTTCTAAAGATGTCCAGTCCTAGAGATGTGAAAGAGTTGTGATAGGCAACCTTTTAAGTTAGAATTAGCCCAACCCAAATTCAAGAGCAAGGAAAACGGTGGTGTTCAAGGGCATAAAAAGTGAGGATAATGTACTTTCTTAAATTATCTAGACAAAAAATTATTCCTTTCTCCTCTTTACAACTTTCCAAGCAAGCTTAAAAAAAAGTACTCTTCCTGAAATGAGTTACCAAGCATTCCAATTATCTTAAAATGCAGGCCGCTCAAAACAAAGTTAATGGAATTCAGTTGCTGAATTGTTCTGACTTGTTGAAAGTAATGAATAAGGAGTTTGTGTTCCACAAGATTAGTTTTGATTTGTATAATATGTAATGCTAAATTATGTATAAATTACTTAGCATTTGGCAACAATAGGAGTACTAGTTATTTTTACGTGCTAAAACTAATCCAATTTACTATGAATTTCTGTGTCTGAGTAGCCATTTAAGGACATGATTGAAGGGATGAGGCTGGACCTGAGAAAGCCAAGATACAATAACTTTGATGAACTCTACCTTTATTGCTACTATGTAGCAGGGACAGTGGGCCTTATGAGTGTTCCAGTAATGGGGATAGCACCAGAATCAAAGGCTTCAACAGAGAGCGTCTACAATGCTGCATTGGCACTTGGCATTGCTAATCAACTTACCAACATTCTCAGAGACGTTGGAGAAGAGTAAGAATCCTCAATACAACAACTCTTGTATGTGAATCTAGTTAGAGAGGCTAGAATTAGACCTTGTTGTTTATGTATCACTGATATTCATACATAAAAACCTCAATTCCAAGAAACTGCATTAACAGTCAACAAAAAAAGAAGTTAAATTCTACAGTTCAATGAAATCATGTTATCTAATTATTCATTGTTCTTGATCATTATAGTGCAAGAAGAGGAAGAGTATATCTTCCACAAGATGAACTAGCACAAGCTGGTCTATCAGATGATGACATTTTCATAGGGAAAGTTACAGACAAGTGGCGCAATTTCATGAAAGGCCAAATACAAAGAGCAAGGATGTTTTTTGATGAGGCAGAGAAGGGAGTTTCAGAGTTGAACTCTGCAAGCAGATGGCCAGTATGGGCATCTTTGCTGTTGTATAGGCAAATCTTGGATTCTATAGAGGCTAATGACTATAATAACTTCACTAAAAGAGCTTATGTAGGAAAAGTTAAGAAGCTCTTATCATTGCCTGCTGCTTATGGAAGAGCACTTATAGGTCCCCAAAAGTTAACCAAAATGGTTACAAGCATGTAAAGTTATTCCAATTAGCATCAAATGTTTGAGCTTGTAAATTCTGTACACTAGAAATCAGAAAGCTATAAAAGTATAGTTTTTTCAAGTACACATCTAAAAAAAGAAAAAGAAATATCTAAGAGAAATCCATCCTAGTTAAAAATAGCATTGGTTCAATTTTCAGTGATGGAGCAAAATCTATCCTAGTTCAAAATTTTCTCACTGTGAGGAGATTTGGAAAGAGGAAAAGGAAGGTGATTTTAAACAAAGACATTGAATCAATATGTGTTTATCATAGAAAATTCAAAATCCCACAAAAGAAATCAAGTGTATGTAGATTGTAGATTTCAAGAAAATAAGACTTCGAAACCTTTTGATGTCTCAAGGATTCAAAAACTATTTCAATCTCAGAAACAAGTTTCAATATATTTGATTTGGGGCAATTGAATTAAACTCAAGATATAAGTAAGAACATAAACGATTTATACTAAAATTATTGAAATAATTCAAGGATAAATCATATTAGTCATAGATTTAGTGACAACTTTCAAATTTGGTCATGATTTTAGTGAGGAAAAATATAACAATCTAATAACAATATAGTTTCATTTAAACTAACCTATAAAAATGGATGGAAACATGTTTTCATGTAATAGAAACATCAAATTTGAATAGTTAAAATTGAATCAAAATCAAGAGTTATGTATGAACATGACATGCTCAATCAAAAGCAAAATAAAGAATAAGAACAAATTAAAAAAAAAATGTAAGAGGCCAAAAATGAAGAAACTTGTCATCTTCTCATGAAAGTGATAAGGGTCATATGCTATTCACCCCTTGAAACAATAAAATTTAAGATAAGATTTTATGAGGAATTAACCTCAAGAACAACTTGCAAAAGTTGAGAGAAAAAATTTAAATAAATTTAAATTATTATATTTAAATAAAATATTTATTATCATTTATATTAATTAAATTAAATATTACTTTAAAATACTTTATTTTCAAATACTCCACATGATTATACTTTTAAGATTTACCGTACAACTTAAAAACAATAATAAATATTATAATTTTAAAATAATTTTATTCTTTCAAAATGCATTACTTGATACTGAAAATATAATTAATTGATATAGAAAGGATAATTAATTTAAGGATAGATTAAGTATAAAAAAATCCATATTTTATTGAGAATTGTAAATATTAATAAATTTAATATTTTAAAGAAAAAAAAACTAAAATTATGGTATTTAGGTGTGTTTTAGAAAGAGAATATTAAAACATCTTTAATGTAAATATATTTATGGATAAATTGTTTTAGGATACAATATCTTAATATTTTTTTCTCATTGAATCAAATTTATGTTGCATGAAAGGTTTATTACAAATAAGTGTTATATGTTCTGTAAGATATAATTTCTTACGAATGAAATCTTATTTTATTGTATTTATTTTTAAAATTTATTAAATTTTTAATTTGAAATAAAACTAAGTAATAGGAAAGACATTTAAAATTCTGTATTATGTACATTATTTATATTCACAATTGTTATACTCAACATTTAAATGTGTGGAAAAAAGCATTACTCATTTATTGAAATTTTATGCAATATTTGATCTGAATAGTTTGTATGTAATTCATTCAATTTTTTATTTAAAATTATTCAAACTATTGTCTATAAACTCTTAAAATTGTAAAATTAATAAAATTGATTTCTAGTTACATTTTAAATATAAAATAGCTAAATTATTTTATCATTTTATATTTAAAAGTATGAAAATATTGAAATTTAAATAATTTAAATCTTTTTAATAATTTTAAACAGCTGTTTATATAATTTTGTAAATGTTTTAAATAAAATAAAAATATAATTTTGAAGAAATACTGAGAAAACCTAGTTGATTTGGCTCAATTTGAAATCTAAGAACATGACAACTTCAAAAAGATTATCCAGAACTAGATTGTGTAGGTAGGTTAGGGTTCTCAAGACGAATCCACCATACCTTACTTGGTTAAGCAAGCTTTGAACAACTCCTTCATCAAAGTTCTTATTGCATTGTGGGGATTGCTCTCTGTGAATGGTAAATGGTGCATATGTTTCTTATTGCAAGATTAACTGCATCATCATCATCATTCACAGGCTCCAAGAGCAACCATTTCTTATTGGGTTCTCTGCTGCATCACAAATACACGGGTGCATCTTTTTGGTACAATTCATTCACTCCAACAACCAACTCTTCTGATTCTGAGTCAGATGAAAATCACCACAAAGGTGACACCTTTACTGTCTCTTACCTCATCAAGTCTTGTGGGGTGTCCCCAAGACTGGCCACGGAACTCTCCAACAAGGTCAACGTAAAAACCCCAGATGGCCCTGATGCTGTTATTGGTGTTCTCAACAACTATGGGTTCTCCAAAGTTCAGGTTGCAAAACTTGTGGAGAAACTTCCCATGGTGCTTGTTGCAAAGGCAGAGAATACCCTTTTGCCTAAACTCAAGTTCTTACGTTCTATTGGGGTTTCCAACACTGACATGCCTAAGATCCTAATTGCTAACTACACGATCTTGTTAAGAAGCTTGGAAAAGTTTCTCATCCCTCGTTATGAGATCCTCAGATGTGTACTTCGTGGTGATGGTGAAGTTGTTAGAGCATTGAAAAGTACCCCATATGTTTTTACATGTGGTGACATAGTAAATGATTTGGTTCCAAACGTTGAGGTTTTGAGGCAATGTGGTGTGCCCCAAGCTTCCATCTCTTACCTGATGATGCATACTGGGATTCTAGCCTACTGGAAGCATTCCAAATTTGTGGAAGCTGTCAACACCGCTAAGGTATTTGGGTTTAATCCTCTGAGAATAAATTTTATTGTGGGTATTGAAATGCTTTTAAAGAGCACAGCGGAGTGGGAATCAAGGTTTGAGACTTATGAGAGGTGGGGATGGGACAGGGAAATGGCTCTTCGAGCATTTCGAAAGTCTCCCGGTATTGTGAAGTTGTCAGAGGAGACGTTTACCAAGAAAATGAGTTTCCTAGTGAAGGAGATGGGTTATCCTTCAAAAGATATTGCTGAATATCCTCTGGTTTTATTGTACAACTTGGAGAACAGGATTGTCCCTAGATTCTCGGTAATCAAAATCTTGAAATCAAAAGGTCTGGTCGAAAATATAGCACACTTTAGTCCCATTATTTGTATAACTGAAGAAAATTTTTTGGAGAAGTTTGTCGTCAATTTTCAGAAAGATTTGCCTCAGTTGCCAGATCTCTACAACAGTTTCATCAACAAACAGACTGTCATATAGTCTTTGAAGGTTTTTTGCTGGTGATTGTCCTAACTTTCATATTTTGTATTTCAGTGCTAAATTGGACTGATTTTTGCTGGCTTTCACTTTTTGTGTCAATATTTTGAGTTATATTTTCCATGGGTATAGAGAATTTTGGTTAGATTTATAGCATATGAATTTTATAGTCAAGTATATAAATTCATTTAGTGGTAATTTTCAATTCCATGTATGGGTTTATTTATTTCTGTTGATAAAGCACAACACATGAAAAGAAGAGGGCTATATTTTGTAGGCTGACATTACTTCTGATGGATTTTATCATTTTGTAGCCTTCTTGTTTTAAATTTTTATCAGAACATTTGTTTTAGCTCAATAGTCTGTATCACATAACAACCCTATACTTTTTGCCATTCATTTTAACCAAGAGTCAGATGATATAAACATGCTGTAGAAATGCCATGGAGAAATGCCCTGGTTATATATGTTGGAGGTTATGGAAGGGATCAATAACAAATTTATTTCAATGGAATCAAATTGTGTTTAATATTAATTCTGCTACCATTACCATTTTTTTGCTAAAGGAATTCTTTTATGGTGTTTGTCTTACAGGTTTATGATGTAGCCCTTCAGCTTAAAATTGTCACTATATCTTCTTATTATAGTACACACTGCTATCTGGAGTCATGGATATGTGTAGATTTGAACATTGTCAATAACTGGTAATCTTTAGGAATTTGATCAGACCAAGGTGTACTTATTTAAAACAGTTTTAGTTAGAAATTATTCAGAATAGCTAAGTGGTTACAGTTATAGAAATTATTCACTTAGCTAATTATATACAGTTTTGGACTTAAGTTCTTCTAAAAAAACTCTAATTTGGAGGTTTTTTATATCAAATTTTAAGTTTTCATACCTAATTAATTAATTTATTTGCTAAAATGTAAAAAATTGGAACATATTAATATGTCAAAAGCAAGAAAATTATGAGTTTGTAAAGAAAATACAGTAAAAAAAATTAAGGTTTGTAATAAATTCTTATTAGCTTTATGAAGATCAAATTAATAAGATAGGTGGAAAATAAAGAGCTCTAAATCATTTTTATTTTTAAAAAAAGGAATTGAGAAGAATTTTGGAAACTAGGAGAGATTTATGAAAAGAAAGTACAATAGTAAGCTTATATACAAAGAAAATAATTAGAAAAAAAATAGATTTTTATACCAAATAAATTTTGTTTTAAATCTTATCATCATTTTGTTTTATACCAAATAAAATTTTAATTAAATATTCTAATAAAAGAAATTAGACAAAAAATAATTATTATAGTAATTTCTAATATTTGCAATTACAACAATATTTACATAAATAAAATAGGATGTTATATGTTAGAAAGTCTATAACTTATGTGATTAAGGTTAAGGAAGATAAAGTTTACAAATGGTAAAAAACACCATACCATTTAAAGCAAACACTAAACACTAAAGGATTAGTATAAAAAGATTGATTTATATTTTGTGCAAAATGACTTTCAAATATGTCCATTTGAACACATTTTATATATTAAATTTATTAAGCTTGGAAATATTCTTCTTGTGTATCTTTATGATGATTTAATCTTTATTAACTACATTCTCAATATGATTGTAAAATTTTAGGAAGATTATGACAAAGAATTTGGAAATGATTGATTTGAGCCTAATTTCCTACTTTTAAAGTATTGAGGTCATTTAACCAGATGATGGAATTTTCATATCTTAAAAATGTTTAAGATAGAAAATTTAAAATCGATTTTAACACAAGTTGAAGAAACATTGAAGTTGATTATAGAAATTAATGACAAGAAAGTAGATTGATTCTATTACAAGAGTTTAATTGAAAGTTTAAGATATTTGAGTCCAATAAAACTAAATATTGTATTTGGAGTAAGATTATTTAACAAATTTATGATAGAGTCCTTGTCATTTACAAAAGAGTTACAATAATTTTACAATACATTAAATGTACTTTTTGATTGATTTTTTATAAGTAATAATAAATTAAAACTTGTTAGCTATACCAATAATAATTGGATAGGAAATGTAGAAACGAAGAAAAACAAGAATATGTATTTTATCTTAACAATAATACGGTATCATGCTTTTTTTTATAGAAATAACTATTTTTTATAGAAATAACTAATTGTACCCTCTTAATAATTAATTAGAATACATAACAACAATTAGTTGTATAATTCAAACAATGTGATTAAGAAGAATTTTGAAAATAATACATAAAAAAAATATACTCCCACACAAATATTTTGCAACAATAAATCTACAATTACTTTAAAACAGCATTAGTATGTAGAATAATCTAAATATACTGATATTAAAGATTTAAGAGTTGGTTAAATAAAAGAAAATATAAATAAAATATTATTCTACTAAATAACAAATTATAGATAGTTTTACTAAACCATTAAAAGTCATTAATTAAAGGTGTTCTTACAACTACTTATACATTATAATTTAAAATATAAAATTTAAACAATGAAACTCATGAATGAAAAAAAAATTAAGAAAAGAAATTGCATTAAAAAGGATTAGAATATATATATATATATAATTAAAATATATATTTGAATACTTTTGTCTTTTTTAACAATTTTTTTCTTTAAATATGTATTTTTAAATATATATATTTTTAAAAGTTGTTTCTATATTTTTTTTAAAATATCAATAACTAAAAATAAATTTTTATCATAATTTCATTTTTATTATAAATTTAAAATATAATTTATATATTACAATATTTTTAATATAAATTTTACTCATAATACATTTTACATAAGTATTTATTTATAATTTTTGTATAAAATAAACATTTATTTTGTATAGATCACAACACAACAAATTAAATGATAATTTATAGTAAACAAATAAAATGTGTGAAATGAGGTACATACTAAGCACTCATATTACTCTCAAATTCTATGGTTTTTTTTAGTAAAAGCAACCCCAAAAAATATGAGCTCATATGAAGAAGTCCTGCAAATAATAATCTTTCAGTGATGTAAGTCAAAGGCCTCTTTACCACTCTCCCCTCACAGTGCATTTCATTACATCCTCAACAGTGTGCTTTGTGGGCAAAGAGCAAAAGCAAGTTCCTGAATGGTTCCTAATTTTCTGATTGGAGTGTTAACTGCATCACTCACACGCCATAGGAGTACCCAAATTCAATTAGGTTCTCTGCTGCAACACAGACACAGTGCATTTCTTTTATTCTTCAATTCCTTCACCTCAAGCACCTCTTCTGATTCTGAATCAGATGGAAACCGCCATAAAGGTGACACCTTTACTGTGTCTTACCTCATCAACTCATGTGGGGTGTCCGAAGAACTGGCCAGGAAACTCTCCAACAGGGTCAATTTGAAAAGCCCGGGTGGCCCAAATGCTGTCATTGATCTTCTCTGCGACTATGGGTTCTCCAAATCACAGCTTGCAAAACTTCTGGAGTATCATCCCAAAGTGCTTTCTGCAGATGCTGAGAGAACCATTTTGCCTAAACTCAAGTTTTTCCGTTCTATTGGGGTTTCCAACACTGACATGCCTAAGATCCTAATTGCTAGCCGTCGGATGTTGTTGGTCAGAAGCTTGGAAAAAAGCCTCATTCCACGTTATGAGATCCTAAGGAGTGTACTTCGTGACGATGGGGAAGTTGTTAGGGCTTTGAAAAATGCCCCATTTGGTTTTTCATATGGTGGCATCAATAAACACTTGATTCCAAATGTTGAGGTTTTGAGGGAATGTGGTGTACCCCAAGGTTCCATCTCTTACCTGATGATGCATGCTGGGACTCTAGCCTACCGGAATCATTCCAAATTTGTGGAAGCTGTCAACACTGCTAAGGAATTTGGGTTTAATCCTTTGAAAATAAATTTTATTGTGGGTATTCAAATGCTTGCATTTAAGACCAAAACAGTATGGGAATCAAGGTTTGAGACTTATGGCAGGTGGGGATGGAACCGTGAAATGGCAGTTAGAGCATTTAGGAAGTTTCCCAGTTTAATGAATTTTTCAGGGGAGACATTTTCCAAAAAGATGAGTTTCCTAGTACAGGATATGGGTTGGCCATCAGAAGCTATTGCTGAATATCCTCAAGTTGTAGCTTACAACTTGGAGAAGAGGATTATCCCTAGATTCTCTGTAATCAAAATCTTGAAATCAAAAGGTCTTCTCGAGAAAAACATGCACCTTAGTTACATCATTTGCATACCTGAGGAAAAATTCGTGGAGAAATTTGTCGTCAATTTTCAGAAAGTTTTGCCCCTCTTGCCAGATGTCTACAGAGGTGCGATCAGTTATTCAAATGTAATGTAGTCTTTGAATGTTTTATGACTATGGTTCTTTCTAACTTCCAACATTTTTATTTCAATACTAAAACTGGACCTTGAGTTTTTCCTGCTTTCACATTTTGTGCCATTGGAGTTCAATAGTTCTTGGGTGGAGCGACTTTTGATCAAATTTTGATGCTGAGCATAAAAAAAAAGTATACAAATCCCTTTACTGCTGATTTCCAATTTCTGTAGCTGGGTTTATTTATTTCTGTTGAAACCACAAAACATATTAAAAATAATGCCTAAGTTTTGTAGACCGGCAACATTCTGCTACATTTTATCCTTATAGCTGTATTTTTGTTTTAAATATGTTAATCTATTATGGGAAACATCTCTTCCATTTCTTTGGTATGTTCAGTTTTGTTGTGACCATGTGAAAGGGATCAATAGCAAAAAATTATTTTATTGGAATCAAATTGTGTTATCATTACCATTTTTACCAAATGAATTCTGTTATGGTGTTTGTTTTACAAGTTTTTATGTAGCCCCTTCTACTTAAAATTGTCACTGTCACTATATCTTATTAGTGCACTCACTATTTGGAGTCATGGATATATGTAGATTTGAACATTGTTAATTACTGGTAATCTTTAGGAATTTGACCAGACCAGAGTGTAGTTATATAAAACAGTTTTAGTTAGAGTTGTTATAGTAGGAATTAGCTCAAGTAGGAGAGGGTAAAAAAGTTGGCAGACATTTTGATTTGCTTTTATTTGAGAACTGAGTATGAGGATCTGCATTAGTACTCACTTAACGATTTCAGAATAACATAAACCCCGATGACATTTCAGCCCCCTTATTCCTTCATTTCCTGCAGCAATGTTTCTTCATTGAGCTTTTCTACCCAAACTTGAATAATAATGTAAAAAATAACTTTAAACCAAAATGTATCTTGATGATAGGATAAAGTTTTGTTCTGTAAACATTCTATCTTCAAATATAGCAATGGAAATGGAAGGTTTTTTTTTTCTCTCATATCTGTCATGTCTGATACATGACAGAGTCTCCATTTCTTATTTTTGTATGTTGTTAAATTCAGACATTCATTGCAGCTTGGCATGGCTGTACAAATGCTGTAGCCTTCTTGAACCTCACATCTATTAATGCCTCTCAATCAGCAGCTTCTCTATCTTCAATAGTGTGAATTCTAAAGTTTGCCACATGAAGGGAATCCTTGTGACCTAGTCCCGGCTGATGCAGAATTCTCTGCTGGACACAACACAAGTTATTTGATAACTACTTTGGCTCAAAATTATTTTAGAATGAGAACAATTTTAATGTTCATTTTTCCAAGTTGTCTAAACAATCTTTGTAGTTAGATTAATACCTCTTTCTAACTATAGGTTCTCCAAAATCCCTTGGTGCTTAAAACTTGTGGAGAAACAACCTCTGGTGCTTGTTGCAAAGACTCATAATATTTAAAAGATATTGCTGAATACTATGATTGTAAGGTACAACTTGCAGAAGAGGATTATCCCCATATTCTTGGTAATCAAAATCTTCAAATCATGTAAACTTTAGTTCCTAAAGATGGTTCAGAATAATGTACACTGTAGTTCCATTATTACCATAAGTGAAGAATTTTTTTTAGAGAAATTTGTCATCAATTTTTAGAAAGCATGGCCTATAGTGCGAGATGTTTCCAACAGTTTGATTAATCTAATAGCATGCAATATATAGTCTCTGAAGGATTTTTTTTGTGATTGTCCTATCTTCCAAGTTTTCTATTTTAATGTTAAATAAAACATAGATTTTTGTTTGCTTTCACCTTTTGTGTGAATATTTTTTAGTTTTATTTTTCTGGATGGTGAGACTTTTAGCCAGACTTATAGCATTTTGATTTTGTATCAAGTGTATAAATCCATTTAATGGTGGTTTTCATATCAATATAATGATTTATTTTTTTCTGTTCCACTACATTAAAAGTAAAGTCTTTGATGAATTTTATCTTGATTGTTACCTCTTGTTTTAAATATGTTCATCTATTATGGGAACATTTGTTTCAGTTCAATAGTGTTTACTGTTATTACAATACCATCCTACACTCTTTATCGAGCATGCGAAAGGGATGAATTAGAGCTGTGAAAATGGATTTATTTTAATGAACAGGTCCAAAAAATCTTATGTTTGCAAAAAATATTATTGTTTTATTAAATAATCTTGTACAAATACAAAATAATATTGTTTTATTAAGCAGGTTACATTTAGCAATTTTTTTTACATATGTACGCGGAATATAAATATGATATACTCAGTATACAAATATGATATACTCAGAGAAATTATGAGTATTGTATGAGTATTTTGAAAAAACGAATGTACATATATTATTATTCATATAGATATACTTTGTAATATTTGGTGCTAATTATAATATTTGTTGCTTTTGGGTTTGAAAATAAATATTTTTTTTCTTGTTAATCCATAAATGTTATAAAATAAAATATATCGAAAATAAATATTTTTCTTTTGTTTCAATTATATTCTTACATATATCATTAAAATGCAGGTTAGTCCTATTAATTAAATTGTATTTTAATGATCATATAGAAGAACTAGATTGTTTTATAGGTATCTACTTAAAATAAATGAGAAATATGAAAGATAAAAGTTATTTTTAGAAACTTTATTTTGATTTATTTAAATTATATGATTAAATTGAAACTTTCTTAACCATTGTTTCTTAGTTTATGAAAAAATTAATTTCAATTTATGAAAAATTAATTTAATTTTTTTGTTTAAAAGTATTTATAGAAGAATTCTTCAAAAAAGTCTTATAAAAAAGAAAAAGATAATAGAGAATTAAAATGCTCTTGGATTTTCTATATATTAAGAATTTTAACGAATTGTAATTTTTAAAGTAGTCACTAGTTGTCCAAAAATTTGTTAAAAAAATAAAGTATAATTCAATAAATATATTTTATATAATTAAAATTCATAATCAATAATCATTTTGATATATAAATTATATTTGTATTTAATCCTTTGAAAATAATTTTTATTTTAGTAGTTGAAATTTTTGTAACTAAGAGCAAAGTAGTTTTTGGAGTTTTTAAAGTTTTTACTTATCTATTTCTTTGGATAAACAATAATCTTCTTTCTATAATTGAGTATAATATTGATACACTATCAGAGTCCTTTCTATAGAGCTATGTTGTGAACTCTTTCTATTGTCTTATATTTTTCTTCTTGCCATTCTTGAACCCTTTCTTTTAATCATAAAAGAAGGAACACCATCAACTAACAATTTTCTATATCTGCACCCTAGTAAAAACAAAACTATATCATTTGTATCTCCTATTCTTGAAACTAGTAACTATCTATCTTTCATGAAACAAGTCCATGATTAACACTTTGATTGTTGAAAACAAAGTTGAATTCATAAATGGGAGCACTCCTCAACCTTTTGAAATAGATGACACTTATCTAGCATGGTGTAGATGTAACAATATGGTGGTTCCATGGTTAGTTCATTCAGCTTTTTTTTGCCTATACGTCAGAGTATCCTTTGGATGGATAAAGTAGTGATTTCTTGTGCATTTCTTATATGTAATTTCTATGAGGCTTAAATGATCACTACAACAACATTAAATCCCACATTTTTCTTATGGATCCTATATCTCCCATTTCTAAAATTTTCTCTAATGTCACTCAACAAGAACAACAATTTTCCAATAATAACCATATTCTCAATCTTGATACTAAAGTTCCTCTCCCAACTACAAATATTGTGGTTGAATAGGCCATATTGAAAATGTATGTTATAAGAAACATGAGTTTCCTAATAATTTTGATGGTAAAAACACCAAGAACAACATTCAACAAGGAAGAATGGTCATCTTCTTGACTTTTGTTATAAGAAACACAATTTTTCTCCTAATCACAAATTATACAATAGGAAAAATACCATGATCAACAATGTCAATACTGATGAAGTTGCCAGTCCCAAAAATAATCAACAACAAAATACTAGAATTCAAGATTTACATCTTTCTCCCCAACAACAAAATATTGATGAATTTGATTTAATAATCCACTACTGATAATAATATTGGTTCTACTCAAATTAATCAAATCAGTTCTACCATGACTTGTTCAACATGATCCATACATAGATTCAGGAGCCACTGACCATGTAACTTGCTCTCTCTTAAATTATAATTCATATAAAATCATTAATCCCATTTTTGTGAATCTTCCTACTAGGATGAAAGTTCTTGCCACCCATTGTAGAATTATAATATTTACAATTTCAATTTTAACTTGATTTCCATATCTAAACTTATTTCTTCTTTGAATTACAAACCGACTTTTCATTCTTCATCTTGTATTATACAATATGCAAAAACTAACGAGAGGATTGGTATAGATGATATAAAATCAGGATTGTATACTCTTAAATTTCCTATTTTTGCATCAACTGACATTTACTCTATTGTTATTATTTCAAATTACTATGTTCAAGATATTAATTTGTGACATCATCTTATTGGCCATTTATCTGATGATAGATTGAAAATAATGAAACATTATTATCCCAACATATATAGTAAAAAAAAATTTACGTGCAACACTTGCCACCATATTAAACAAAAGAAGCTTCCTTTTCCTTTAAGTAATTCTCATGCTTTGTCACCATTTGATTTAATTCATATTGATATCTGGGACCTTATTCTAAGATTTCTTTTTACGGATATATATACTTTCTTACTCTTGTTGATGATCACACCCGATTCACTTAGATTTTCATAATGCACAGTAAAATCGAAACTCGTAATCACATTATTAGTTTTGTTGCTTACATTGAAAATCAATTTGGTAAAACCATCAAAACCATTTGTTCTAATAATGGAGTTGAATTTTTCATGAATCAATTCTTTGAAAATAAAGCTTGTATAGAGACACCCAAACATAATGAAATTGTTGAACAAAAACATCAATATTTACTTAATATGACCCGTGCTCTTCTATTTCAATCCAATCTTCCAATGAGCTTTTGGGGTTTTGCTATCTCACATGCAACATATCTAATAAATTGCATATCTACTCCTTTCCTTAATAATGTTTCTCCCTTTGGAAAACTTTTCAATAAAATGTGTGATATCTCTTATTTATGTGTTTTTGGCTACCTTTGTTATATCAACATTCTCACTACTCAGCGTAAGAAGTTGGATGCTCATGTTAATCATTGTATTTTTCTAGGTTTTAAACAACATACAATAAGCTATCTTGTTTTTAATCTTAGCTCATATAATATTGAAGTCTCATGAAATGTAATATTCTATAAAAATCATTTTCCTTATATGAATAACTTTGATACCAATGTAAATAGTCATTTTTCTTGTTTATTATAGTCTCTTATCTCTTACTTATCCTATTGAATCTCCTGATGATGATTTCAATAATTGTACTGAATCTTCACATAATAATATTGATAATATTTTGCCAAATCGTTCTCACCCTCCTCCTTAATATCTTAAATATTTTGAGGTTTCTTTCCGTCAACAAATTCTATCACTTTGGTAGGTATACGACATCCTATTGAATCATATATCTCTTATTTTAAATTGTCTTCTTCTTTTCAAAAGGTCATCATGGCTATTACAACTAATGAAGAACCTACATCCTACAAAGAAGCTTCAAAACATGATGTCAAAGTAATGAAAGAAGAAATTCATGTTCTGGAATCTAATAACACATGGATCATTACATCTTTGCCTCCAAACAAAACTGCTATAGTCTATCGCTAGTTATACAAAATCAAACACAATGCAAATGATACCATTGAATGTTATAAGACGCATCTCGTTGCTAAAGGATACACACAATTAAGGGTCTTGATTTATAGATACTTTCTCACCTATAGCAAAGCTAACCACCGTGCTATCAATAATTGGCACTTGAAACAATTAGATGTTAACAATGCTTTTCTCCAAGGTGATCTTCATGAAGATGTATGTATGCAACTAAGGCCAACCCAATGGTATGCTCATCTTTCAACCTTTCTTATCTCACATGGTTATAAACATTCATCCGCTTATCATTCTTTATTTCTCAAATTTTTTTATTCTACTGATATTGCTCTTTTGATATATGTGGATGACAAAATCTTGGCTGGAAATGATAGATGTTGGAATGCTATCTTGCTCCCCTTCATCTACACCCATGAATCATAGGTCTCATAGTTTCCACTCCCATTGAATCTCATCAACAAGCAGCTTTTCACATTTTGCATTATCTAAAATAAGTTTTTCACAAATGAGCGAAACACATTGAGATTGACTACCATATAAGTCAGGAAAAGATTCAAGCAAGTTTAATCAAATCTCTTCTCATATCCTCTTCCCTAAAAAATTTTCAGAAATTATGTTCCAAGTTGGGAATGATGAACATCTATTCCCAACTTGAGGGGCTATCAAACTACATAAATATTAGGCAATAACATTCTATCTATCTATATATACATTCCCTCACTTCTACTTTGTTAAGTAATGTTTTTCTACTTTAATAAAGATTTTTTTCACATGGTTTGCTTCCTATATTTTTCTCTTTCTTCGCTCTATTTTTCATGTTTACTTGTTTATTCCTTTGTATGGAAAACAACCTTCTCATTAATTTTCCTTCTTTTATCATTGAGTACAACACTTATGGTGGGATAATGGGATAAGTTATATCATCGTTAAAGATTTTAAAAACAATACAAACATATGCTAAATTAATAATTAAATAATAACTCATCAAAATTATTATTCCTTAAAATCATTATGATAACAAAATATCATTAAACACTTATGGCTGTTTTAAAATAATTTGAATATATTTTATTTTTAAATATTATATTAACAAAATCATGTTAAAGGTTTATAAATAATTCAAAATAAATATATTATATTTTATTATATTAACAAAAATTTAATAAATTACTTCTTTATTTATAATTTTTATAAAATTCTTCATTCTTCCTTTTATTTCAAATGACGATGTAGTATCTTAAAATTTAAATTTTTAATTAAAATTACTCTTTAAATTTTTCATGAATTACCTCTTCTAAAATTTATTTATTTGAGTAGAATTAAATTTTCAAATTTAATTTATTATTAATATTATTTTTTAAATATTAATAATCTTATATTATTTATTTTTAATAATTTAATATTATTTTATTAACAATCTTATAATATTTATTTTTAATAATTTAATATTATATTTTATTTGATCATCTAATTTTTAAAATATTTTATTTTATAAAATATTTTATTTTATTTTTTAAATTTAATTAAATATTTTGATTAACTAAAATAATTAAAAATTATATTTTCTCTAATGATTTAATTTTTTAAATATTTTATTTTATAAAATATTTTATTTTATGTTTTAAATTTAATTAAATATTTTTATTAAACAAAATAATTATATTATATATATATATATATATATATTTCTTTTTCTTTTTTAAATATAAGACGTTACAACTTCTTCCTATGTCATTTCAAGTCTTCATAATTAAATATATCTATCTAGGATATATAGACCTCCACAATCTTATTTCTTTGATAGGATGAATAAGTAAGTACACGATGATATAAAAATGACGAAACAAAACAGCACCCACAAACAATAACTAACATATATTTAACCTTTTATTTGAGATCTTTATATTATTTTATATTTTTCATACATATTTTTATTTTTTTACTTACACAAGTCAATGAGTTTAATAATAATACATTATTAACGTAAAAAAGAAATTAGTTATCATTGTATAATTTTTAAAATAATTATAAAAATTAACAAATATATTAAATCTGATAATTTGTTCATAATATAATAATGTAAAATTACTTGATTATAAAATTTTTTTAAACTAAATAACTTAAAGATAATATATTTTATTTTTTATTTTTTATTCTATTTTATATACTTTTTATTTTTAAATCGAAGATAACTTGATAATTATTTGATAGGATAAATGAAAAAAAAATTGAGAAAAGTGTAAAATTTTGAAAAAAAAGAAGTAAAAAATTGAATTTTTCTTTTAAAAGACACTTTTTTTATATATATAAATTCAAAGTATATTAAGAAACAAAGATGGATTCCTTCATGATTATTGATATAAGAGTTTGAATCTTAATTATTTATTTAAGAAATAATAATATTAGACAATCTTTGAAAATAAATAATAATTTGTTTTTATTTTTTAGTACCACCATCTAAACTTACCATTACAAACATCCAAATGAGGATTCCTAATTCCCAAATCATCATAAAGGTCGTGCCTTTATGGTTTTATTTCCTCATCACCTCAAGTTTTGGAACCCTGATTGAGCTCCCATGAGGTTCATACTTAGCAAATGTTGTCCTTTAGCTTCTGGAAAACTACGGATTTTCTGAAATCCAGTTGTCTTTCTTTGTCAAGAGATTACTCTCGGTGTTCTTAGCCAAATCTCACTGCACTGAAATTTGTGGGTAAGTAAATGATGCCCTATTTTTTCATTTCAAGATTAACTGCATCATCATCATCATCATTCACAAGCTACAAGAGCAACCATATTCTATTGGGTTCTCTACTGCCACACAAACATATTACTTCACTTTTTTTCTTCAATTCTTTCACTTCAGGCACCTCTAATTATGGAAATCACCACAAAGGTGATACCTTTTCTGTGTCTTACCTTATCAATTCATGTGGGGTGTCCCCAACAATGGCTAGGGAAGTGTCCAACAGGGTCAATTTGAAAACCTCAGATGGCCCAAATGCTGTCATTGATCTTCTCAGAAACTTTGGGTTCTCAAAATCCAAGCTTGCAAAACTTGTGGTGAAACATCCTTCAGTGCTTGTTGCAAATGCTAAGAATACCCTTTTACCTAAACTCAAGTTCTTTCGTTCTATTGGGGTGTCCAAAACTGACATGGCCAAGATCATTATTTCTAGCCCTACTATCTTGAGGAGTAGCTTGCAAAACTGCCTCATCCCTCGCTATAAGATCCTAAAGAGTGTAGTTGGTGTTGATCGGGATGTTGTTAGAGTTATGAAAAATGCCCAACTTGGTTTTATCTACGGTAACTTAATGAATAATTTGGTTCCAAACATTAACATTTTGAGGCAATGTGGTGTGCCTCAGGCTTCCATCTCTTTCATGATGATCAATGCTCTGTCTGCAGCATATGTGGAGCAGTCTAGGTTTGCAGAAGCTGTCAAGACAGTTAAGGAAATGGGATTTAGTCCTTTGAAAACGAACTTTATTGTTGCTATTGACGTGCTTGTAACTATGAGGAAAGCAATGTGGGATTCAAGGATGGAGGTTTATGAAAAGTGGGGCTGGAACCGGGAAATGGCTCTTCGAGCATTTAGGAAGTTTCCCAGTTTTATGAAATTGTCAGAGGAGACATTTACCAGAAAGATGAGTTTCCTAGTGAAGGATATGGGTTGGCCATCAGAAGCTATTGCTGAATGTCCTCTAGTTATAGCGTACAACTTGGAGGAAAGGATTATCCCTAGATTCTCAGTAATTAAGATCTTGAAATCAAAAGGTCTTCTTGAGAAACACTTGCCCTTTAGTTCTATTATTTGCCCAACTGAGGAAAAATTCTTGGAGAGATTTGTCATCAGATTTCAGAATCTTTTGCCCCTCTTACCAGATGTCTACAGAGGTGTGATCAATCATTCAAATGTAATGTAGTCTTTGAATGTTTTTATGGCTATGGTTTTTCTAGCTTCCAACATCTTTATTTCAATACTAAATTGGACCTTGAGTATTTCCTGCTGTCACATTTTGTGTCATTTGAGTTCTATTCTTCTTCGGTGGAGGGACTTTTGGTCAAATTTTGATGCTGAGTATATAAAAAACTATATAAATCCCTTTACTAGTGGATTTCCAATTTCAGTAGCTTGGTTTATATATTTCTGTTTAAACCACAAAACATAGTAAAAGAATAATGCCCTAAGTATTGTAGGTGGGTGCATCATTTTGATAAATTTTATCTTTATAGCTGTATTTTTGTTTTAAATATGTTAATCTGTTACGGGAAACATCTCTTCCATTTCTGTGGTGTGTTCTGTTTTGGTGTGACCATGTGAAAGGGATAGATGACAACAAATTATTTCAATGGAATCAAATTGTGTTTAATACTAATTGTGCTATCATTACCATTTTTTATAAATGATTTCTGTCATGGTGTTTGTTTTACAAATTTATGATGTAGCCCCTTCAGCATAAAATTGTCACTATATCTTATTAGTGCACACACACTAATTGAAGTCATGGATATATCTGATGAATTTTATCTTGATTATTTTCCTATTGTTTTAAATATGTTTATCTATTATGGGAACATTTGTTTCAGCTCACTAATATGTTATCACAATATGATCCTATACTCTTTGGCATCCATTTAACCAAAATGTCTACACTTAAATTGCTGAACTATACTGAATGTCTTGGAGAGATCCTTCATTATTATGCTGAGCAAGCCAAAGGGTCTTAGCTTAATGGAGCGATTCAACATAACTCAGGTGATAAAAAAATTTGTGATCTGAATTGAATTATGTTAACATACTCTCATTAGCATCTAAAAAAGAAATTAGTATGTATAAACTGAATTAATGCAAGCATGTATCATGTTCAGGTTGGCCAAAGAAAAACTAGAACTAGAAATATATGTTGTTTGGGGTTTATAAGTTCGTATTGCTTTGTAGGTTTCATTGTGGTGAAGCAAGATCAGCACAAGAATGTTATATTATCATCAAAGTGGGGAATTTTACTTTACTAGTCTCAATTAATGAGTTTGGTATAGGTGATCTCTTTAAGAATACACTTTGTGTGTGTATATATATATATATATATATATATATGTATATATGTATGTATGACTTTGAAGTAGTTTTTCTGTTCTTTCAGTATACATGTATCAATCAATTTACAGTAGTTTTAAAATATTTTCATAAATCATAAAAAGGATTATTCAATTCTAATTTAATTTCTCATTCATTAATAAGTTCTACTATGTTAGTGTGTAAGAAAAATAAAAATATAATGAGTGAGATATGATAATTAATATATATATATATATATATATATATATTATATTTAAGAGAGTGAGATATGATAACTAATTATAATATAATATGGTCAAGTCCCAAATTAGATTATAATTATTGAAAATAATTGGTGATTATCTATTTAAAGGTTCACAATATATGGAGAAGGAAGTAATGAAGAAAAAAAGAAGGATTTGTTGACACTATATCAAATCTAATAAGGACTAGTTCATTCTAATTTTGGTAAAATTATGATTTGTAAAACTGCTTAACGTGAGACACTTTAAAATTATCATACAGAAGAGTATATAAGACGTAAAAATTAAAATTGCAATTCCTAAGAAGAGATTATGATAAATGTGAAATGTTTAAATGATCAGTAAAAATATCATACAAAGGAATAGAGAAGGTGTAAAAATTGAAGGTGTAAAAATTGAAGTTGCAATCCCTGAGGAGAGATTATGACAAATGTGAAATGTGAAACTCAGAAAGTGTTGAAAAATATTTTATAAGAATTATTGATCGATCTTGTTAATAAAATAAGGATACATGGAGAATAAATATATAAAAATAAGGTAGTAGAAAAATTTTTATGTACCTTTTTAATTAAATATAATCATATGGTGACTACCATAAGAAGAATATTAGAAGAAATGAAAAAGATAAATGAAGAACCATTGAATAGTTAGGTGATTTCAATAACATAGTAGAATCTAGTCAAGGTGGAGAAGGTAGAGATTGTGATGATTTCAATAATAGAAGAAGAGGTATGAAGAGGACGTGGCAATTTCAACCAATGGAGAAACAACAATTTCAATTGACTATCACAAAGAGTTAGAGACTATTTCTATTAAAATAATAATTTTTCAATTACTTTTACTATGAAAAATTTGGCCACAAAGTAGAAAGTTATAGACTTAAACAATATGTCAACATTTTAAGTAACTTTGTAGAAATAAAGAACTATTTTCTTTTCTAGAAGAATAAATATAGTTTATAGTAAAATTTGGTGATAACATCAATATTCTATTTTGAAAAAAGAGAATCATAATTAAATTGAATGATGATAATAAAAATTTATCTCTAATGTTTTTTTATGTTCCTAGTCCTCATCATAACCAACTAAGTTTGGGATAACTATTAGAGAAAGGCTATAACATAGATATTCATCATGGATGTTGATATTAATCAACAAGAACTGAAGGTTTATTGGTAAGGTAAAAATGACTCCAAATTGCCTATTTCCATTGAAATTTTTTATGAAAACTATTCTTGTTTGAGTTCTACTAAATGATAATTGGTTGTAGCATGTGTTCAGACAATTTCATTTTTTTGGTTGAAATTTTTTCAAAGAAACAATGTTTCTAGTTTATTAGTTGTAGATATTCTCAATAACGTGAGACTTGTCAATTGGGAAATAAGCACAAAAAATCATTCCCTACAAGGAAGTGGAGGAGAGAAAAGAAGTCATTGAAGATTGTACCTCAAACTTGTGCACAATTGAGATTTTAACTTATGGTGGTATCAAGTATTTTATTATGTTTATTGGTGATTTTAGTGAAATACGTAGGTGTATTTCTTGAAGTAAAATTGAAAAGCTTATGATGCCTTGAAGATATGCAAGACATTTATTGAGAAATAAAGTGGTTGTGAAATTAAATATTTGAGAACAAATAGAGGCTAAAAGTACATCAATTGTACAAATTTATTCGAGTAACATGCAATTCATCATCAATTGACAACCATATATACTCCCCAATAGATTAGTCTACCGAAAGGAAGAATTGAAAAATAATGGATATGATGAGATGTATGTTCAAAGGATAAATAGATGCCTAAAGAATTTTGGGTAGAAAATATTGCTACTATTGTGTATATTTTGAATAGGTATCCAACTAAAAATGTTCATGATAAGACGCTTCACGAAGTGTGGAGCAAAAGGAGACCATCAATTTGACATTTCAAGGTTTTTGGGAGTATATTCAATGTCCGTGAACCATATCAACTAAAAACTTAATGATAAAGGAGAGAAGTGTGTCTTCATTGCATATTGTACAAATTCAAAGACATACAAACTATACAATCCAAAAACAAAGAAAGTGATTATTAGTTGAGATGTAACATTTGAGGAAGAAGAAATATGGGATTGGACTCCAAAATCCCAAAAACAATTAATGTTGTTTCTAGATAGTTATGTAGAGAAAAATGAAAAAACATAACTAACTCTTAATGAGTTAGAGACATCTAGAAAATTATAAAGGCAATAAAGACAATATGCCAAATTGGAAGATTATATTATGAATAATAACAATGACTAATTTAATGAAGAAATTATCAATTTTTCTTTATGTACAAATAGTGAGTTAGTGAATTTTGAAAAATTTGCAAATGATCAAAATTGAGAATCGTTATGGATGTTGATATCCATGCAATAGAGAAGAATGAAACATGCGAATTGATAGATTTACCAATAAATAAAAATTCAATTGGAGTGAATTGAATTTACAAAATCAAGTATAAATTCAACAAGAAAATTAATTTCTTTAAAGCAAAAATGATGACAAAAGGATGTAACTAGAAGTCAAGTATTTATTATTTTGAAGTATTGACTCCTATTGCGAGATTATATATCATATGATTATATATGTCGCAACTCAAAATAATTGAATGATATATCAAATGGTTGCCACATTTTCTTTTCTATAGTACTTTAAAGGAATAAGTATATGTTGAGTCGCCTATAGGTTATGTGATGAACGATAAAGAAGATAAAGTTTATATATTGAAGAAAGTAAAGTAGACACTAAGGATCTAGTACAAGAAGATTAATTCATACTTTGTACAAAATGACTATTAGAGATGCCCATTCGAGCACACTTTATATATTATATTTATTGAGTCAACAAATATTCTTATTGTATATTTTTATGTTAACAATTTAATCTTTACTAGTAATAATCTCAAGATGATTGCGAAGTTTAAAGAGACTACGACAAATTTTTTTGAAATGACAAGTTTAGGTCTAATGTCCTATTTTCTAAGCATTGAAGTCATTAAATAGGATGATAAGATTTTCATATTTCAAAAAAATATGTTAGTAATATTCTAAAGAAATTTAAAATGGAGAATTTAAAACCGATTTACACACCAATTGAAGAAAAAAATGTTGACAAAAAAAATTGATGACAAAAGAATAGATTCATCATAATACAAGAGTTTGATTAGAAGTCTTAAATTCTTGACTATTACCTAACTATTATATTTAGAGTAGAATTATTTAACAAATTTAGGGAAGAGTCATATATATATTATTTGCAAGGAGTTAAAAGAATTCTATCATACCTCAAAAGTACTTTGATCAAGAAAGTTTTTTATACTAGTAATAATAATGAAGTAAAACTTGTTGGCTATACCGAAAATGATTGAATAGGAGATGTACAAAAAGGAAAAACACATTTTGATATGCATTATCTTAACAATGATTCAAAATCATAATTTTTAAAGAAACAACTAGTTGTTGTCTTATCAACTACCAAAAAATAATACATCACATCAATTATGTGCACTTAAATAATAAGTTAAATTTTTTTTTTAAAAATAATATATCAGAAAAGTAAGATATTTATAAATAATCCAAACATACTAATATTTAATTTCACAAATTTTGATAGTTAATAAAAAAAAAGAAAATATAAATAAAATATTATTCTTAAAAAAAAGTAAATTACAAATATTTTTACTAAATCATTAAAAGTTGACTTAGTATAAAAAATAGAAAAAATGTTTAAAATGCTATGAGGTTGATTTAAGGGAAACAATAATAAAATTAAATAAATTTTATTAAATACTTGAAAAACATTCTATTTCTTTTTATTACTTACGGATCATTAACAATTTTATATGATAAATTAATTTATTTTTATTTATTAATTTTGAGAAGTTTATAAAGATTATACAAAACTTTTTTTAAATATATAAATAAATTTAAAATATTTAATTCTAATTTTATTTCTCTTACTCTAATAAGTTCCATAATATAAATATGTAAGAAAATTATTAAAATGTTATTATGACTCATTCATATAAATTTGTATTAATACTTTATAGTTTAAATAGATTCTTACTAACACATATTTATTATTTATCTCATTTTTTATTTAATATGCATTTTTCGGAATAACTTAATATAATTTATCTTGTTCATATATTTTATATTTGTGATCTTCTCACCTTTTAAGGACATGTGTATATTTTTTATTAATAATTTTTTCTTTTTTAATATTTAATTCATACTTTTTTTTTTTAGTATACATACATTAGAAAGATGATTCTCAAGCTTAATTTATGTTTTTTTTTTTATCAACAAAACCAATTTTTATACACACTTCTCAAAGTAAATAATTAATAATTTAAAATTTAAAAGATGTAAAATTTTGTTAAAATTATCTCTTAGTGGTATTTTATCATTGAAATTTCGTCAGAGAGACTTACCAAAATATCTAAACCATATAGTATGAGACTGAAAAAAAAAAGGAAAGAAAACTTTGGTATTATATATGTTATACATAGGAGAGAAAAAAAAAAATCAAACAGAAAATATCTTCATCTATTAAAAAATATTCAAACTTGGAATAATTGGATAAGGAGTAGAAATTGAACAAATTAAAGAACATATTTCACTTCCAAATAATAAGAATCGTGATTATATTGCAAAATATGTGAAGATAAAATTAATAATTAAATTGAATAAATATGTTTAAATTTTTTTAATGTTTTTGTGATTTTTATCTTAGAGAAAATACTGAAGCAACAGATTTTATTCTTATTAGTTAATAGTAAAATAAAAGACACGCTCACACGAGAGAATATAAAAAATAACTAATTGAAAGAGTAATGAAAGTGAAAAGCTGACACTCTTAGATTGTGTTCTATAATTACTCATAGATCATAGATTCTTTTTATTTTAAATTTAAAATATAATTTATATTTTAAATATTGTGAATAAAAAATTTACTCATAATACATTTTAGATAAGTATTTATTTATATTTTTTTATAAAATAAACATTTAGTTTGTATTGTACACAACACAACAAATTAAAATACTAATTTATATTTAAAAATTAAATGTGTGAAATTAAGTATATATTAGAGATTTTTACAAAAATATTATTATTTTAAAATATTATTATGTAATTATATCTCTTCCATATTTATTTACCAATTTGATATCATTTACAGTAGAATTTAGAATTCGTTTCTTGGATACCGAAATCTAATTTCAATTTCATTACTTTATAGGAATACGTTTAATTGGAATTCGGTTTCCTGTAAATCGAATTCCAAACAGGTTTTTCTTTTTTTTTTTTATAAAAAAGATATTAAAAATTAAAATTAAATAAAAATTTAATATTTTAATAAAATATTATGTAATTAATTATTTTATTTATATATATACATATTTAAATATTTAAAATTTTTTAAATAAAAATTATAATATTAAATAATAAATTTTTTATATATTATATATATATTTATATTTATTAATATAATACTTAAAAATTAATATTTATATTAATAATATTAAATATCTAATATAAATGATTAAATTTAAATTACAAGTTTCATTAAAGATAATTAAATAAAACTTCATTAATAACATAGTTCAGAACATCATACATAAAAGAAAAATAATTCTAAGCAACATAAATTAACGACGTGAAGTAGATGCATGAGTAATGTTTGGACATGTTTTCTTGGTATGACCAGGAGTATGACAATAAGAACAATTTTTTACACGACCATGTTGTTCTATAATGTCCATCTCTGTTCTTATTCGATTTGACTTGGGTCGACCCTTTGAAGTTCTTTTCAATTCCGGGTTTGGACACAAAGTTAGGCCGGTGTAAGTCTCCAAATTGTCCTTCATAAACCTTAGAAACTTGTTGTAATGTATATACGGAAGCGATGTACATGTTAAAATCATGGTGTGCATGTTTGCACGCAGCAAACACATGTGAGCATGACATGTGAACTTTTTGAAACTTTCCACAGTCACACCACATCTCATCCAACCTAACAGTAAATTTTCCTACCGGTCGGACTTCTCGCGGATTTACCATCTCCTCCACTATAAATCTTGTGCTTGATCTGTCAAAGTTGATGACTCTATGGGTATTTGCCTTTGAGTGTGCATTTTGAATGTTTTTGAAGCGACTTTAGAGTATATATGACCAGTTGTAATCATGGCATCTACCTCCCTACCTCTTTCTGTGAAGAATTTGTTGCAACGGGTGTATGTTGCCATAATCATAGAACAAATTGGGAGGTTTCTTGTTTTCTTTAAGATGGAATTAATTGACTCTGCTAGGTTTGTTGTCATGTGTCCCCACCATCGTCCGTTGTCCCATGCAAGTGTTCATTTGTCCCTCGGAATCTCGTCCAACCATTGTGCTGCTTCTAAATTATCATCTCTTACTATGTTATAATAGTAAAAAAATTTAGGTTCAGTCATGCCATATGCTACAAAAAAATTTAAAAGTGTAATTAATATAAGTAACTAACAAAGTATAAAAAATATTAATAAGTAAATCAAATATTGATGATATTAAAGACTTAAGAAAAATAAAAAAGTACCCATATTGACGACATCCTTCTTTAATGCAGTATTTTTGAAACGTCTCATGAAGTTTTGTGCAATATGTCTAATGCAATATACATGCACAGAATTATTTTCTGTCTAACCACTTCCATGTCTACAATATGCACTTCTTATGGCCTCGTGACGATCTGAAATGAGACATAATCCCTCTTGTGGTGTTACGTACCTTTGTAGGTTTCTTAAAAAAAAGAACCATGCATCACTGGTTTCACCTTCTACAATAGCAAAGGCAATTGGAATTATGTTGTTACGCCCGTCTTGTGCAACTGCCACCAATAAGGTCCCTTTGTACTTTCCGTATAAAAATATTCCATCCACTTGAACAATAGGCTTACAGTGACAAAATCCATCAATGCATGGTTTGAATGTCCAAAATACCCTCTTAAAAAAAATGTAATTCTCATCTACCAACTCACCTTGATATGTGGGTTGTGTATTCATCTTCCAAATGAAGCCGGGAACATATAATTCCATTGCTTGTAATAAAGAAGGTAACTTATGGTATGATTCTTCCCAATTGCCATAAATGTTTTCAATTGCAAATTGTTTGGTTAGCCAGCCCTTCTGATAACTGATGATATAACTCATAGTTGACTTGATGTGTCCTATGATAGTAGAAATGGGCGTTGAAGGATCAGCCTCAACAATATCACGAATTGTGTGGGAAATCATTCGTGATCGCAAATTATTATGGTCTTGTGAAATGAGAGGTGAAAGACAAGTGTGTTGCCCTTCCAGCTTCATTATTTCCCAATATTGCGTTTTGGTGCGTAATATTGTTCGACATCTCTAGTCACAGGTGTCATGAACACATTGCACGACAAACTTAACTGGGCTTGATAACTTGACCTTGTAAGTGCAATGGTTTAGGATATGAAATCGGTTAATAGCATCTTGCACTTGTTCTGTTGTGGTAAATCGCTGGCCAACAAATAGTGTTCCAGGTGGATAAACTACTGTTTCCCGATCTAGGACATGGCCAAACTCTAAGTCATCTGGTTGCATGGGAGTTGGGAAGTTCAAAAAATGTTGTAGTGGATTGTATGGTATGTTTGGTTGTGATGAAGGAATATTTGAAAGTGGATGCACTTCTTGGTCTTCTTCATCATCTTCATTTTGGTTTAAGGTTTCATCTTCATCCTCACTAAAAGGATCAAAAACTTCTGTTGGAAGACCTACAATAACATGTTCTTCTATGGGTTGTTGTTGGCTTGGCTGAGATTCTAATTCATTCAAGTTTATCAAAGGACAACTTAAAAGTTGGGTGAATAATTGGGTGTCATTTTCCCAATTGAAATTATCTATGGTCATATGTGGGTTTATGACATCATGTGTAGGGTAATGTGAGGGTGAAGGTTGTGGTTGTAAAGTTTGGATAAATGATGAAGTATGAGATTCAAATGTAACATATAGTTCAATACCTGATTGAAGTACATTTGAATCATGTATGTTGAATATTGCCTCAATGTCTTCCTCATCCTTCAACTCCACAGTTGTGTAATTGTTAACACCAGGCCCAAGTCTTATTGGGTATCGAAAATGTATAGTTGTCACCCTTTCATTTGCATCCTTGTTACATTTTTTATGGATGATTTTCTTCATCATTTGTAGAGATAGACCTCTTCTTAAAGACACCAATTTGGCTGATGCTGAGTTGAAAGTGACTCCTTCAATAGGACAGTTGTTCATGGCACCATCATAGTAAACAATGACATATATAGAACCCATTTTACTGAAAATGATAAAGGTAGAAAGAGATTTATAGAGTGAAAACAACAAACAACCAAAGAAGGAGAATGTAAGTGATAATGGTAAGATGTAAAATGAACAAAGTTATACCTTGTATTTATAATGGTAAGCAAGGAAGCAACAATGATATTTCTGAGAAGCACACAAAACGAGTGAGTGTGACTTGTCAGGCACACTTCACCACTACCATGCTTTCTCTTTTCCCAACCAAGAAAGATGCTTTCTGAGGAGCACACAAAACGAGTGAGTGTGACTTGTCAGGCACGCTTCACCACTACCATGCTTTCTTTCTCCTCCCAACAAAAAAAGATGTCTTCTGAAGAGCACACAAAACGAGTGAGTGTGACTTGTCAGGCACACTTCACTACTACCATGCTTTCTTTCTCTTCTCCCAACAAAGAAAGATGCCTTCTGGGGAGCACACAAAATGAGTGAGTGTGACTTGTCAGGCACGCTTCACCACTATCATGCTTTCTTTCTCTTCTCCCAACAAAGAAAGATGCCTTCTGAGGAGCACACAAAACGAGTGAGTGTGACTTGTCAGACACGCTTCACCACTACCATGCTTTCTTTCTCTTCTCCCAACAAAGAAAAATACCTTCTGAGGAGCACACAAAACGAGTGAGTGTGACTTGTCAGGCACGCTTCACCACTACCATGCTTTCTTTCTCTTCTCCCAACAAAGAAAGATGCCTTCTGAGGAGCACGTAAAACGAGTAAGTGTAGATTAAAGAAGGAATCCAATGTTAAGGTTTCCTATAAATACAGATTGTGTGACTTTATTTAATTTACATCTTTCCATTCTCACTTGCATCCAACTACGTATTTATTTACTTGTCTAACTTTCAAATATCATCTATCACATACTTGCAACATCAGGCAACCAAAATGTTATTGTCAAAGCAAAATGAACACAGATCTAACTTCATTGGTAGAACGGTAAGTTTAACATATCATCCTTATTTATTTGTACTTTATTTGTATATGAACACATGTTGTCATCATATTGTCACTCAATGCCAGAACCTCACCCTCTAATTGTTCCATTGCTAGAACAAGTAGGTTTTGCTCCAGTAGCAAAGTTAAGACATTTAAAGATTGATGATGCTTTGGTAACAGCTTTGGTAGAAAGGTGGAGACCTGAAACTCACACATTCCATTTTCCAATAGGAGAATTCACAATAACACTAGAAGATATTGCACTTCAACTCGGGTTAAGAGTTGATGGATTACCAGTCATTGGGCCAACAATGTTAGATTGGGAAGAAATGTGTGAAACATATCTAGACATTGTGCCAGTCAAAGGAGAGTCACTAATTGGCTCTATGATCAAGCTAAAGTGGCTTAGGAAAAATATTTTACAGCTCCCAGAAGAACCATCAGAAGAACAACTTCATGCCCATTGTAGGGCATATATATTAGGTTTAATTGGAGGTATTTTGATGCCTGACAAGACAGGTAACAAAGTTCATCTTATGTATTTAACTTTGTTAACTAATCTTAGACGTTCCAGGCGCTATAGCTGGGGGTCTGCTTGTTTAGCTGTGCTGTACAGGGAAATGTGTAGAGCAACAGATGTAAGGACCAAAACAATGGGTGGTTGTGCATCACTTTTACAATTTTGGGCATGACATCGCATGCCATATATTGCTCCAATTTCTAGTCTTCCACCAAAATATCCATTGGTTTGTAAATGGAGTGGGGGTAGAGTGCTAAACTTTAGAAATGTACCTCACAATAATGTTGTGGGGTATAGAACTATGTTTGATCACATTCAAACTAATCAGGTATATCTTTTTCACAAAATTATTATTCATTTATTATTTTTGTTTTATTTTTAATAACAAAAATAATTTTTTTGTGAAAGTTTTTATGGACCCCATATAAAACTTGCAAACATCAATCCCAGTCCAAGCATACAACGATGCCCAATTGTGGACTACATGTACAACAATAATTTGTTTTGCAATTGTTGAATGACACCAATCTAATAGAGTGAAGTTACAATTCGGTTTGTTACAAGAAGTCCCTTCTCCACCAAATAATTTGGATGACCTACACAATATTGACATGAGGGGAAGACATGATGAAAATTAGGTAATAAAACATGCTCATTGGATTGACATATGGAACAACAGATATGAGTTGACATTAGTGGGTCATCCAATGCAAGGCCCATTATTTCACACAAGAGAATACATGCAATGGTACATTGCCAATTCTATCATTTTTCTATCTGTACCACAACTATTCCAAGATCCAAGAGCCCACCAACAATCAAGGACCACAACCACTTTTGAAACCAATATCACTTCCACACCATCAAATAATGATCCTCAATATGTTTCCTTATCTCCGCAATATGTGACGCCAGAACCAAATACAATTGATAAAGAAAATTCTTTTACAACAACAACTTCAGAGGATATCTTCTCAAACTTATTTGGTGTAGATTTTTCAACTCCAGCTTCGGCACATGCTTACATGAATTCTCTTTACCAATCGGATTATGCTAACCAACCAGGTAGTTCTTCAATTGCTTTCCAAAATCCGGGGGTTCATGAAGAAGAAAATCCTCTACAGATTCCTCTTGAAATTCAAGAGCAACAACCACAACGACGAAATCCAACACGTAATAGACGTCGTCCTCGTTGTGGAACTGGACATTATTATGGAGATTAAAATATTTTTTATGTCATTATCAATATATGTATTTCTCAAACTTTATTGTTTATGGTTGTGTTTAACAATCTTTTTATAATATTAACTATGTTTGTATTTATTAATCTTTTTAGTATATGATGGTGAATGTTTACTAATAACACATGTGATAATATTTTTTATTTAAAAATATTTAATATTTAATTTTATATTAAAATTTATTATTTAATAATAATAATAATAATTTAATAATATTTAATATTAATTTTTAAATATAATATAATAAAACTTTATTATTTAATATAATAATTTTTATTTAAAAAATTTAATATAATAGTTTTCTATAAAAAAAAAAAAGATAAAAACTTGTTTGAAATTCGGTTTCCTCCAATTAAATATATTCCTACAAAGCAATGAAATTGAATTTCAAATTTCGGTATCCCAGAAAACGAATTCTGAATTTTACAATAAATAATATCATATTAGTAAATAAATATGGGAGATACAATTATCTAATAATATTTTAAAATAATAATATTTTTGTAAAAATCTCTATATACTAAGCACTCTCATTGTGAAAATGTCCTGCAAATGATAAGCTGAAGAACTTTACAACTCTCACCTAATTGCATCTTGCATTTCATTATATACTTAACCGTGTGAATTGTGGGAAGAGCAAAAAAACATGGTTCCTAATTTTCTGATTCGAACTTTGACTGCATCACTCACATTGCATAGGAGTACCCAAATTCAATTGGGTTCTCTGCTGCAACACAGACACGATGCTTTCCTTTTATTCTTCAAATCCTTCACTTCAAGCACCTCTTCAGATTCTGAATCAGATGGAAACCACCACAAAGGTCACACCTTTACTGTGTCTTACCTCGTCAACTCATGTGGGGTGTCCCCAGAACTGGCCAGGGAACTCTCCAACAGGGTCAATTTGAAAACCCCGGATGGCCCAAATGCTGTCATTGATCTTCTCAACGGCTATGGGTTCTCCAAATCACAGCTAGCAAAACTTGTGGAGCATCAACCCAAAGTGCTTTCTGCAAATGCTGAGAGAACCCTTTTGCCTAAACTCAAGTTTTTCCGTTCTATTGGGGTTTCCGACACTGACATGCCTAAGATTCTAATTGCTGGCCGTCTATTGTTCGATAGCTTGGAAAAAAGCCTCATTCCACGTTATAAGATCCTAAGGAGTGTACTTCGTAACGATGGGGAAGTTGTTAGGGCTTTGAAAAATGCCCCATTTGGTTTTACAAATGGTGGCATCAAGAAACACTTGATTCCAAATGTTGAGGTTTTGAGGGAATGTGGTGTGCCCCAAGCTTCCATCTCTTACCTGATGATGCATGCTGGGACACTAGCCTACCGGAATCATTCCAAATTTGTGGAAGCTGTCAACACTGCTAAGGAATTTGGGTTTAATCCTTTGAAAATAAATTTTATTGTGGGTATTCAAATGCTTGCAGTTAAGAGCAAAATAGTGTGGGAATCAAGGTTTGAGACTTATGAGAGGTGGGGATGGAACGGCGAAATGGCTCTTAGAGTATTTATGAAGTATCCTTTGTTAATGAAATTTTCAGACGAGACATTTACCAGAAAGATGAGTTTCCTAGTACAGGATATGGGTTGGCCATCAGAAGCTATTGCTGAATATCCTCAAGTTGTAGCTTACAACTTGGAGAAGAGGATTATCCCTAGATTCTCAGTAATTAAAATCTTGATATCAAAAGGTCTTCTTGAGAAACACTTGCCCTTCAGTTGCATTATTTGCCCAACTGAGAAAAAGTTCTTGGAGAAATTTGTCATCAGTTTTCAGAAAGTCTTGCCCGTCTTACCAGATGTCTACAGAGGTGTGATCAGTTATTCAAATGTAATGTAGTCTTTGAATGTTTTATGGCTATGGTTCTTTCTAGCTTCCAACATTTTATTTCAATACTAAAATTGGACCTTGAGTTTTTCCTGCTTTCACATTTTGTGCCATTTGAGTTCTATAGTTCTTGGGTGGAGGGACTTTTGATTAAATTTTGACGTCAGAGTATAAAAGCAAGTATACAAATCCCTTTACTGGTGATTTCCAATTTCTGAAGCTTGGTTTATATATTTCTGTTGAAACCACAAAACATTAAAAAAATATTGCCTAAGTTTGTAGACCGGGCAACATTCTGCAGAATTTTATCTTTATAGCTGCATTTTTGTTTTAAATATGTTAATCTATTATGGAAACATCTCTTCCATTTCTGTGGTATGTTCTGTTTTGATGTGACCATTTGAAAGGGATCAATAACAAAAACTTATTTCAATGGAATCAAATTGTGTTTAATATTAATTGTGCTATCATTACCATTTTTTACTAAATGAATTCTGTCATGGTGTTTATTTTACAGGTTTATGATGTAGCCCCTTCAGCTTAAAATTGTCACTAAATCTTATTAGTGCACACTGCTATTTGGAGTCATGGATATGTGTAGATTTGAACATTGTGAATTACTGGTAATATTTAGGAGTTTGACCTGACCAGAGTGTAGTTATCTAAAACAGTTTTAGTTAGAAATTATTTAGAATAACTAGGTGGTTAGAGTTATTGAAGTAGGAATTAGCTCAAGTAGGAGAGGGTAGAAAAGTGGGAATTTTGTTTTGCTTTTATTTGAGAACTGAGTATTAGTATCTGCATTAGTATACTCACTGTTAGGAGGGGAGTGTAGCAGGTGGTTTTCAATTTTAAAGTTGCAGAAAAAAATGCAGTTGGTTTTGGTTCTGCACTTGCTATCTATTAATTGACAGTTTGTTTGTCTACGAATCATAAATTTCTTAATATCACAAATTCTTGCCATTTCTTTTTGCAAAAGAAAAAGGGTGCCATAACATCCTAACTTTATTTTTTATCAGAAGGGTGTTTTCATGCTATGTTCTTTCACTATTTTTGTTGGTGAATATTTATGTGTTGTTTATCAATCTTTTTCATCATTTTAACAATTAAAGAGCTAAAATTTATTTCTAATATTTTAAGTGGGTTCACTAAAACTATTCATAATTATTAAGAGGATTTTTTATAGTAATATTAATATAAATAATAATGGTAATAATATAATTTTAAGAAAATAAAGGAGTCTTTATTAAATTTAGAGTATAAAATATCTATTTTACTCTTATTTTTAACATGTCAAATAAACTCTTAACAATATTAATAAGAAAATATCAATTTAGTATATTTTAATTTTGTTAACACCTTTAAATCTTTTGTATAGATATTTATATTTTTCTTTCAAGTCAAATAAAATATATAGAGTTAATTGATCAAATGATACTAAACATCAAAAAAAAAATTTAAATGATAAAATCATAAGAAAATCTGTCCAACCAAATCTGTGTTAACCAAATCTGTGTTAGGGAGTGGGGGCAGCAGTCAACCTTGTTCTTTCCGAAAACCACGGATTCTCAGTCAAAACCTCACAAAATAGAATCTTTTCTTCCCAAAACCCATAGGGATTTCAACAACGAATCAACCCAAATTGGTGTGCAATGCAATAAATGTGGCCTTCGTTGAGCATTTAAACCTGTAAGTAACTAAATGATGCTTACTTTTCTCATTGCAAGATCATCATCATCATTCACGCGCTATTACACTACCCATATTCCATTGGCTTATCTGCTGCAAAACAAACAAAAATTCTTCAGTTTTTTTTTTCAGTTCTTTCTCTTCTGGTAGAAAACACCCCAAAGATGACACCTTTGCCGTGTCTTACCTCATAAATTCATGTGGGGTGCCCCCAACACTGGCTAGGGAACTCGCGCACAGGGTTAATTTGAAAACCCCAAATGGCCCAAATGCTGTTATTGATCTTCTCAATAACTATGGGTTCTCCAAAATCCAGGTTGCAAAACTTGTGCAGAAGTTTCCCTCGGTGCTTGTTGCAAAGGCACTGGAAACCCTTTTGCCTAAACTCAAGTTCTTACATTCTATTGGTATTTCCAACACTGACATGCCTAAGATCCTACTTCGTAACTCTAATTTATTGATGGGTAGCTTGAAGAACTGCCTCATCCCACGCTATGATATCCTCCGGGGTATACTTCAAGATGATCATGAAGTTGTTAGAGTTTTTAAAAAGACTGCATTTAGTATTACATACTGTGACACGAAGAGTAACTTGGTTCCTAACATTGAGCTTTTGAGGCAATCTCACGTGCCTCAAGCTTCCATCTCACTCTTGATGGTCCATTTTTATTGTTCAGCGCTTCTGAAACATTCCAAATTTCTCGAAGCTCTAAACAGAGCTAAGGAAATTGGCTTTGATCCTTTGAAAATAAATTTTATCCATGCTCTTGTTGCGATCTTAGTTACTAGTAAAACACTGTGGGTTCAAAATTGAAGGTTTATGAGAAGTGGGGCTGGAACCACCAAATGACTTTTCAAGCATTTAGGAAGAATCCCCGTTTTGTGATGCTTTCTAAGGATACATATTCCAAAAAAAATGAGTTTCCTGGTGAAGGATATGGGTTTTCCTTCAGAAGATATTTTTGAATATCCTCTGGTTCTATATTCAGCCTGGAGAAGAGGATTATTCCTAGATTTTCAGTGATTAAAATCTTGCGATCAAAAGGTCTGCTTAAGAAAAAATTGCAGTTGAGTTCCTTTATATGCTTAAATGAGAAAAACTTTATGAAGAAATTCATCATCAAATTTCAGGATGATTTGCCTCACTTATCAGATGTCTACAAAGGTTTGATCAATCATCAAAATAAAATATAGTCTCTGAAGCTGGTTCAGTCTGTAGTCCTAATTGCAACTTCATAGGGTTAAATTGAACTTTGAGTTTCATTTAGTTTTACATGTTAGATCAACATTTTACAATTTGTTTTTCTTTGGTTGAGGTACTCTTTGCCAGATTCATATTGATTTTATAATCCAAGCGTAAGAATCTACTTACTGATTATTGCACTTTCAGTATTTTGGTTACTTACATCCATTGATAGCAAAGAACACATAAAAGATCTATTTTGTTGGTCAGGGGTAATTCTAATGAAATTTATCTGCATTACTACCTTCTCTGTTTTAAATGTTTTTATCTATCATGGGAAACATTTGTTTCATCTGAGGTTTGTTCCGTCATCACATAACCATACTTCATCTTTTCATTTTAAACAACAGTCTTGTGATAGGCATTCCTACACTTCAAACTACCATAAACTCTATTTTAATGTCTTGTATGAATCCCCTTATTTATTAGAGGTTGCAGAGCTAACCAAAATTTGTTTCTGGAATCAAATTGCATTTAGCCGTGCTACCATTTTCATTATTTAATAAATATATTTTATTAAAATGTCTTACTATCATCTAGCCTTCAACATAAAATTGTCTCTATAAGCTATTTGTGTATAATGTTACATGGAGTTATGGATACGTTCAGATTTGAACTTTTGTCAACGTTGCAAAAAGGGGAATTAGCTTAATTCTCATATGAGAATTGAGAAATGACCTGTTGTAAGAAAGGGGCAAACTGTCTTTGGATCTGAGTCCTGAGAAGTTTTAGATAATTTGTGGGAGCAACTAGAAAGTTGGGGAAGATTACTTTCACAAATAATATTGGTATTCAAAGTGTTCAGATAATGTACTTAGGGGTTTAGTATCATCAACTTTTATGATCCAAGTTAGGGAATTTTGCTATCCCTGTGTCTCCTGTCTTGTGGATCAAGTCCTTTCCATCAAACCAAAAACTATAGCCTATGGCATGAAGTGATTTCACTTTCTTAAAATTTGCAGAACTTTATATAGCTCAAAGGGGTTGCATAACTACTAGTGTCATGTGCCAGGATGTTAAAACATTGAGTCCCAATGGGTGATGCTGACCAAGTAAGGCCAACAGCTCTCTGTGTGTCTGAAACACAAGGCAAAACTTGATGCTAAGGTTGGTTGTACTGATGCTAATATTTTTCTTTACTTGCAACTGATACTACAACTATAACTACTTCCTGCCTGAAACTTTTGTACTTATGAGGACTGCATTTGTGATGGATTTGGCCTTAGTCTCTCATAATAAAATTTATAAAAAGGGAAAAGGCTTCGGATTTGTAATAGATTGATTGCAATGCTGAAATGTTCATATATTTACTTTCCTGCTTTTTATATGATTCTATTAGTTTATTGGGCAACTCTTGAATATAATTTTTCCTATAGATGATTTCATAATTTTTTAGAACCAAGTAGTTTACGGCTTTTATACGATTGGGGTCAAATTTTCCAATCTTTTTAGCAAAAGTGTGCAAATGGTGGAAATATTATATAGGGTCAAGTTGTTAGATTGCACGTTGTGAAGAAGTCATGCTTCCTATTATGACTTAAGTTGAGGTCAACCTTTCAATATTTTTTTTAATATTTGAAGTCGTGTTTCCTTGCACGACTTCTTCATATATATATATATATATATATATATATATATATATTAACAGAAGTCTTACTTTTAAAATATGACTTCTAATTTTTTTTAATAAGAGCCATGCAAAGAAGTATGTTTTTTATTTTATTTTAATTTTATTTTAAATTATTTAAGTTAGGGTTTAAATTTTTGTGAAGAAAAAAATTATGATTAATTTAGTTAATTTATCTTTGTGAAATATTTTATGATTTTCTAAAATGTCCATTTTAAATTCATTTTGTAATGTTTAAATTATTTCGTCAACGATGATTAATAGTATAAATTAATTATATTAGAAATAATGCTGAAAAAGTATTATAAATGAAAATATTAAAATACATATTCATTTAGAGAATAATATTATACAGCATTGTCTATTTGGACAATTTCTCTGATTATGACCCTTATTTTTACAAAACGAACATTTCTTGGATTTGTTTGGTTCCGATTGATTCATTTCATTATGAATGTGATTGATCACAAGTCTTCCTGAAAGTTTACGTCTTACAATTGGGTCACGCATAAGATTTGGCCCCGTATAGGGAGACTAATAATCTTCATTTTGTACGGGATGAAATTCACTTCATAAATTTCCAATCTGTAGACGAGGTCAATAAATTGACCAACCTCAAGGTGACCAAAGGAATAGACAACCATGATATGACAACAAAGTAGTCGAAGAGCTTAAAACTCCTCACAATTATACCACAAGTAATTTATTTTTACTGTGAAGTGTTTTGGAGAGTCACTAATATGCGTATTTAATGTCTTTGTCACATCAAACTCTTGATAATCTCTGTTGAAGTTATGCACATGACACATCCTTGAATAATCTTCATTTTGATTTAGCATAGTGACGATTTCTTTAGGATATTGATGACTAGCTCTCAATAGTTTTTCTACAAATCATGAATTAATCTTTTCAAATGTGGTTCTAACTAAAGCGCAAATTGGCAAAGATCGAGCCCCTTTTAAAATTGAGTTTGTATTTCGCCAGGTTCTTTGTTATGTGACCATATCTTTTCTCATGGTCAAAGACTTGAATTCATTTTTCTAATGAAATTTCTTCTAACCACTGCACGACTTGTTCACACTTTGATCCCAAAGCAACTAACTTTGCTTCAACGTGTGACTTTCTCATCTCATAACCTATTAAATACAAGAAAAAATAGTTAGCAAATGAAAACATAAATATTTCAAATTGAGAGTAATTAAAAGAATGATTACCTATGTTCTTGATTCTTGAACTTCTTCTGAAAATTTGATGCAATATGTCTCAAACAATAGAGGTCAAATCAGGCAAATTTAGTTAGTCTGATTCTAAGGCTGTCAAGATTCCTCTTCTTCTATCAGGGATCATTGAAATATTTGGTTGAGGCATCACATGTTGTCGAAGCAGTTGAAAGAATCAAAGTAATGCCTCTTTAGTTTCTCCTTCGACTATTGCAAATGCTAGCGGAAAAAGATTTATGTTCCCATCTTGAGTAGGCACAGTCAATAAAGTCCCTTCATATTTTTCGGTAAAAAATGTGTCATCGACTTGAATTAGGTTTGTAGTATTTGAATCTTTTGACAAAAGGCTTAAATGAAAAAAAAAAAAAAAAGAAACACGTTCTAGCACGTACGTTCTTCAAATTTTGTGACTAGAAAGTGGAAGAAGATAACCATTATATAGCACCAAACTTCTCATATTACTTTCCTATAGCGCTTGAAACCATCTTGGAAGTTCGTTATACGAGTCTTGCCAATCTCCAAATGCTATTTCAATGACCTTTTGTTTGCCATCATGTCTTTTTATATGATATTGTATACCCATAATGAGTTTTTATTTATGCTATTATAGTTTTTATAGCTACACCAACATTTATTTTCAGTATATCATAAATAACCCTAGAAATAAACGTTGAATCTAAACTGTTATGATCGGTAGATAAATCAATAGTAAGACAAATATGAGGTGCTTCTATTTTTTTAATTTCCCACTGGTCCCTATTTTTGCTATATGATGCTCTTATTCTCCAATAACTATTCTCGTAATTGACACAACATACAATATAATACTTAGATTTTGACTCAATTAATTTAAATTTATAACTTGTCTCAATGTGATATTGTTTGATCGCATTGATTGTACTTTCCTTGGTTGTAAAATACATTCCTTCGGGTGAGATTATATTGCATGATATTTACAATTTGAAATGACCTATCTAGTCTATGTTGAATGAAGTGGTCAGGGTCTCCTGATGATGTTATTGTTTCATTAAATTGCATGTATTGATTTTCATCTTTTGAAAAATCGTCCATAATATCTTGTATCATACGTTCATTTTGAACTAGGCAAGAAGAATTGTCAACTTTAGATCTCCTCATCTATAACAATGAAAATATAATACACTAATAATTTTTTAAGATAGCATAAATTAATAAAATAATTTAATAAATCGAAAATTATAATATAACTTTTTTGGTTAAAAAAGTAAAAAAATATAATAAAAAATAATATAAATTAATAAAATAATTTTATCAACTAAAAAATTTAATAAAATTGTTTTTGTTTAGAAAAGTAAAAATATTGTTCGTAAAAAAATTCAATAAACCCTGAAAAAAAAAGAAAAATATCTAATAATACAATATTCAACATTGTAATGATTCTCAAACCAAAACCTGGAAATTCACAAGTAAATAACGTAAATAAAAAATTGAAGACTAGGTTGGAAACCTTATGCAATTGCTAGATGGAGTAAAAGAAATAATTTTGGAACTAGTGGTGCAGGAAATAAGAGAAGAGTTAATATCTAGAGAAGGAAATTTGGGAACCAAACACCAAAGGCTTTCGACCAAGTGTTGGGAGTTGGGGTGCAATCGTGGGGGTGGCGTGTAGTGGTGGGTTTTTAAACTGGTGGGGTGACTTCAGTACAAGTAAAGTCGTGCTATGTGGATGAGGAGATCCCAAGTTGACAATTCTTCTCGCTCTATTCAAAATGAACGTATGATACAAGATATTGTGAATGATTTTTTAGAAGATGATGATCAATGTATGTAATTTGATGAAACAACATCATTAGGAGACCCTTACCACTTCATTCAACATAGACTAGATGGGTCATACCAAATTGCAAATACAATGCAATATAATCTCACCGAAGGAATGCATTTCCAACCAAGGAGGGTGCAATCAATGGGATAAAATAATATCACATTGAGACGGGTTATAAATTTAAATTAATTGAGTCAAAATCTAAGTATTATGTTACATGTTATGTCAATTACGAGAATAATTGTTATTGGAGAATAACCGCATGATATAGCAAAAATAAAGACTAGTGAGAAATTAAAAAAAAAATAGAAGCACCTCATACTTGTCTTACTACTGATTTATCTACCGATCATAACAGTTTAAATTCAACGTTTATTTCTAGGGTTATTTATGATATAGTGAAAATAAATGTTGATGTAGCTGTAAAAACTATAATAGCAGAAATAAAAACCCGCAATGAGTATACAATATCGTATAGAAAGACATGGATGGCAAAACAAAAGGCCATCGAAATAACATTTAGAGATTGAGAAGACTTGTATAACGAACTTCCAAGATGGTTTCAAGTGCTACAAGAAAGTAATTCGGGAAGTTTGGTGCTATACAATGGTTCTCTTCTTACACTTTCTAGTTACGAAATTCAAACAATGTACATGCTAGAACGTATTTATTCCACCTTGTGTCGAAGGATTCAAATACCGCAAACCTATAATTTAAGTCGATGACACATTTTTGACCGAAAAATACGAAGGGACTTTATTGATTGCGACTACTCAAGATGGGAACAAAAATATTTTCCTATTGGCATTTGTAATAGTCGAAGAGAAAACTAAAGAGACATTACTTTGGTTCTTTCAACTGCTTTGGTAACATGTGACACCTCAACTAAATTTTTCAATGATCATTGATAGAGGAAGATGAATCTTGACAGCCTTAGAATCATAACAACTAAATTGACCTGATTTGGCCTCTTTCTATTGCTTGAGACATATTGCATCAAATTTTCAAAAAAAGTTCAAGAATCAAGAGTTGAAAAATAAAATTTTTAACATAGGTAATCATTTTTTCAATTACTCTCAATTTACAATATTTATGTTTTCATTTGCTAACTATTTTTCTTGGTATTTAATAGGTTATGAGATGAGAAAGCCAGACATTGAAGCAAAGTTAGTTGTTTTAGGATCAGAGTGTGAAGAAGTCATGCAATGGTTAGAAGAAATTCCATTCAAAAAATGGACTCAAGCCTTTGATAATAGGAAAAGATATAGTCACATGACAACGAACCTGATAGAATGTACAAACTCAATTTTAAACGCGCTTTAGTTAGAACCACATTTGAAAAGATTAATTCATGATTTGTAGAGCGCGGATCGAAGACTCAATGCATATTGAGAGTTTACCATCAATATCCTGAAGAAATCGTCACTATACTAAATCAAAATGAAGATTATTTAAGGATGTGTCATGTGCATTAAATCAAAATCGTCACTATACTAAATCAAAATGAAGATTATCAAGAGTTTGATGTGGCAAAGACATTAAATATGAATATTGGTGGCTCCCCAAAACACTCCATAGTAAAAATAAATGACGGGTGGTGTGATTGTGGGAGTTTTAAGTTCTTCGACTATCTTATCGTTATGTCATGATTGTTTGTTCCTTTGGTCACCTTGATGTTGGTAAATTTATTAATCCCGTCTTCGGATTGTAAACCATCTTCAAGGCTTATAAAGTGGAGTTTCATCCTATGCAAAATGAAGATTATTGGTCTCTCTATACTTGGCCAAATCTCAAGCCTGACCTAATTACAAGACATAAATTTTCAGGAAGACCTGTGATCAATCGCATTCATAATGAAATGGATCAACTGGATCCAAATAAGCCCAATAAATATTTGTTTTGTAGAAATGAGAGTCATAATCGAAGAAATTGTCTAAATAGACAATGATGTATAATATTATTCTCTAAATGAATATGTATTTCAATATTTTCATTTATAATACTTTTTCGATATTATTTCTAATATAATTAATTTATACTATTAATCACTATTAATGAAATAATTTAAACATTATAAAATGAATTTAAAATGGACATCTTAGAAAATCATAAAATATTTTATAATGATGAGTTAATTAAAATCATAAATTTTTTCTTCACAAAAATTTAAAAGTCGTATTTCATGACTTTTATTAAAAAAAATTAAAAATAATATTTTACCCCACTATTTCTATTAAAAGAAAATATAAAATCGTGCAAGGAACTACAACTTTAAACATTAAATAAAGAAATAAAACGTTGAAAGATTGACTGCAAATGAAGGTTGACTCCTCACTCCCCTACGTTTTTTGTTTTTTTTTTTAGATCAGCAAAAACAGATATATTAATAAAATTGGTACCAGAAGTACCAAAAACAATTACAAGTACATAATTGTACAAAGATGTGCGGAAAATTCAGCAATTAACAAATAATTATCCCTCCCATTACTATTGAATGACTTAACCTACCCAACACAAGATAAAGGATTTATACACCATTGAGCAAAAGTCCCAAAATTCTTGTTAACTCTATTGATGATCCATGACCAAGTTCTGACTTGAATT